>WTTZ01000119.1:0-74491 GCA_011750695.1 Penicillium sp. OUCMDZ-019
ATAAATTAATTTATCTATTTTTAATAAGAATCAAGCCTAATTTAAATAAAAAATTAGAATATAAAATTAGATAGATTTAAAGATTTATATTAATAGACTAAAATGATCTTAATTAGTATACTTTTAGTGTTATAAGACTTTATAAGATGGCGTACACCAAGAAAAAGTATGACTAGGCCTATTATACTTTAATATAAAGTAGCAAGACAGCAAAAAAATAAGACTGGCAGAAAGAATCCTTATAGAGAATCCTCGGACCCACAGTTGCGCAAAGTCTCTACTGACTCGACACCACGAGTCATTCCGGATAGCCCGCCATCCGGTGCCGAGCGCCAAGCCCTGGCTGCACTTTTAAGGTAATAGCGGGGCCGGCCTGAGGATCCGCAGCTAAACGGGCTGGCCAATAGAATCCACCAAATTACGAGGACGGGTACGGACTCAGCCGTTGATGTGGACGTGCATAATTTTATCTGATACATACATATTTCAGCCGGACAAAAAGAGTACAAAAAGGAAGGAGCTGGGGTGTCACATTTTGAGTAGACATCGTTTTGGATCTGCAGTCCGGATGCCTCGCGCACCGGTGACTGACCTGTAAGTTGTGGGGCTGACGTTATGGTATGAGCTCATTGTTGGGTTGTGTTGGTTGGAATGTTGTTGTAAAGAGTAATCATTGCGAGTGTCGTATTGCGGATAATTCTATCACAATTCACAATGGTATTGTTGGAGTACAATGTACATGGATAGCACGTCAAATAGGAGTAGTACTACAAGAACAAGACGTACGGATAAGCGTAAGGCATGCACGTTCCCACGTGTATCGCGTATTTTTCTTTTTTCTTTTCTTGCTGCTCATTGGCCCGCTCGTCAGTGGCGATCACGTGGCGAATAAACATCCACCAATCAGCATGTGTATGAGCCACGGCAACCGGGGCGCTGCGCATCCGACGTAAATTACGGTGTATCGTTTATCGTATCATGGCCTTTGTACATGTTAGCATGCGGAGTATAGGCCGGGAACATAGAAGCGTCCGAGCAGCAGAGAAAAGCCCGACAGGCTGTGCCATACCTAAGCGAAGCACGTCTTTACGCTATACGCTCGGATCCGGAAGCAGGCTACATACATCCTGACACGTCCACGCGTATACACCGTATAGATCTACTCTCCAGCCGTACGGATACTTATGCGGATACATACTGAGACAGCCCGGGCGAATTATGCCGGCGTTTCATCGATGACTCTCCTGTAGTTCGTAATTCGCAACATCTTCTCGCAAGGTAGCCAGCCACACCTAGATCAGATAGATGGAGATGGATCATGGAGATCCGGACTTAGGCTCCATGTCAATTTTCGATCGAATTTCGTCCGGATTCAACCACGGCCCCATGGCGTCGCCCCTCCCGATTGGCAGCTGAGCTGGCCCAACCGTGGATGTTTTTTTTTTCTTCGTTCCGGCTTCCCTTCATTAACCGTTTTGGGTAACCGCTGGCCTTACGCGGCGTTAGTCATGATTAGTCGTAGCTGGAGCTGGTGTGTATATAGCAGAGCCTAGTCTCTTTAGTTCGTTTATTTATTTCGACCCCTAATCCAGTCCATTCCAATTCAATCTTCGCAAGCGTGTTGTTCGTCTACGCTGTGAATACGCTGTGAATGGAAAGGACCAACTGCTTGTGAACGACAACATAATAAACGATAGAAGAGAGGGGATAACAGATAATACTAATTAATACGAGGGAGGAGCGATGTCGTTCGCTATCAACCCTAACCCCCCGCGGTCGCAGGGCGTGGTCAGCCACAACCTCGGCGAAGAGCGAGTCATCAGCCATTCGTTCAGCGAGGAGCACATCTCGACCCAGGACTTCAGCAGCAAGGACGAAGCCTACCTGGAGAAGAGCAGCGAAGATGACGAGACGCTGCAAGAACGCGAAGAGAAAGTCGAGGCCGAAGTGAGCAACCTCGCCCGCCAATTGACGCGCCAATCGACTCGTTTTTCCAGCAAAGGCGGCGTCACAAACCCATTCGTGAACGAGGACCTGGAGTCGACCATCAACCCGGCCAGCCCCAACTTCCGGGCCCGCGACTGGATCAAGATGCTGCTGGAAGTGCGGTCCCAGGACCCGGATAAGTACCCGGACCGCAAGTCTGGTGTTTCGTTCCGAAACTTGGGTGTCCATGGTTTTGGATCCCCAACTGATTACCAGAAGGATGTACTCAACTCGTTGCTCGAGGTTGGCACGCTGGTCCGCCAGCTTGCTGGTGGCAAGAAGAACAAGATCCAGATTCTGCGCGACTTTGACGGTCTTGTCAAGAACGGAGAGATGCTGGTTGTGCTCGGACGTCCGGGAAGTGGATGTTCCACGTTCCTGAAGACCATTGCTGGAGAAATGGGCGGTATCAACATATCCGAAGGCTCGGTGTTGAACTACCGGGGTATGCTCCCATATCCTCGTGTGTTTTGATTAGTACTAATGAATATAGGTATTCCTGTCAAGGAAATGCACAAAAACTTCCGCGGCGAGGCCATCTACACTGCCGAAACCGACGTCCACTTTCCCCAGCTGTCCGTCGGCGATACCCTCAAGTTCGCTGCCCTGGCCAGAGCCCCCCGAAACCGCCTCGATGGAGTCACCCGCGACCAATACGCCGAGCACATGCGCGACGTCGTCATGGCCATGCTCGGTCTTTCGCACACCATCAACACCCGTGTCGGAAACGACTTTGTTCGTGGTGTCTCTGGTGGTGAGCGCAAGCGTGTGTCTATCGCCGAGGCTACTCTCAGCCAGGCTCCTCTTCAGTGCTGGGATAACAGTACGCGAGGTCTCGACAGTGCCAACGCATTGGAATTCTGTAAGAACCTGGGTCTCATGAGCAAGTACGCTTCCACCACCGCCTTCGTTGCCATCTACCAGGCTTCACAAAGCGCATACGACATCTTCGACAAGGTGACTGTCCTCTACGAGGGACGGCAGATCTACTTCGGTCCAGGAGACGAGGCCAAGCAGTTCTTCGTTGACATGGGATTCGACTGCCCTGACCGACAGACTACTGCTGATTTCCTCACCTCCTTGACCAGTCCATTGGAACGAAAGGTTCGCCCTGGATACGAGAGCCGCGTTCCTCAAACCCCCGACGACTTTGCTGCGGCATGGAAGGCCAGCGATGCATACGCGCAGCTGATCCGCGAAATCGAGGAATTCGAGCAGGAGCATCCTCTCGGCGGTCCTTCACGCGACGCCTTTATTGACGCACGTAAAGCTATTCAGGCAAAGAGGCAACGCACTATGTCTCCATACACCATTTCCGTGTGGGATCAAGTCGCTCTCTGCACCCACCGTGGTTTCCAGCGTCTCAAGGGCGATTCCAGTCTTACAGTTAGTGCCCTGATTGGTAACTTCTGCATTGCTCTCATTGTCGCCTCCGTCTTCTACAACCTCGACGTCAACACAGCCAGTTTCTACTCGCGTGGTGCCTTGCTGTTCTACGCCGTGCTTCTATCTGCCTTCTCCTCTGCCCTGGAAATTTTGACGCTTTATGCCCAACGTCCAATTGTTGAAAAACAAGCCCGATATGCCTTCTACCACCCCTTCACCGAGGCTATTGCATCTATGCTCTGCGATACGCCATACAAACTAATCAACTCGTTTACCTTTAACCTGCCGCTGTACTTCATGACGAATCTACGCCGCACGGCGGATGCCTGGTGGACATTCTGGCTTTTCTCCGTTGTTACGACCTTTACCATGTCCATGATCTTCCGAACCATGGCTGCCACCTCTCGGTCTCTGTCTCAAGCTCTTGTGCCTGCAGCTATCTTGATTCTTGGTATGGTCATCTACACCGGCTTCGTCATTCCGACTCAAGACATGCTCGGCTGGTCTCGCTGGATGAACTATATCAATCCTATTGCGTACTCGTTCGAGTCTCTGCTGGTCAACGAGTTCGCCGATCGTCTCTTCACGTGCTCCGTCATCGTGCCGTCCGGAGGAAACTACGACTCTATCTCCATGAGCTACCGAAGCTGCGACGTTACTGGTGCCGCGCAGGGAGCTACCCAGGTGCAGGGCTCGGACTACCTTGCTGAGAGCTTCAACTACGTCAAATCGCACGAATGGCGCAACCTTGGAATCTTGATTGCCTTCATGGCGTTCTTTGCGTTCACCTACCTGTTTTCTACCGAGTACATCTCCGAGCAAAAGTCCAAGGGCGAGGTTCTTCTCTTCCGTCGCGGCCACAAGGCCAACAACCTGGCTTTCCCTGGCAGTGCCTCTGATCTGGAGTCATCGATTGGCGGCAACGGAGCTCGCAGTGATGGTGAGAAGGTCGTCGAATCTGGAAATGTCAACTCCGCCGCTGCCTCGACTGCCCCTGCCGTGCCAGAGGCCAACATCCAACGCCAAACTGCCATCTTCCAGTGGCAGGATGTGTGCTACGACATCAAGATCAAGGGCGAGCCCAGACGCATTCTCGACCATGTCGACGGATGGGTCAAGCCGGGTACCTGTACCGCGTTGATGGGTGTTTCTGGCGCCGGTAAAACGACTCTGCTTGATGTCCTGGCTACGCGTGTTACCATGGGTGTTGTCACTGGAGAGATGCTCGTCGACGGACGTCCAAGAGATATGTCGTTCCAACGTAAAACCGGTTATGTGCAGCAGCAGGACGTCCACTTGGCTACCTCTACTGTCCGCGAAGCTCTCCAGTTTAGTGCTCTTCTCCGTCAACCGGCCCATTTGTCTCGCAAGGAGAAGCTCGACTACGTTGATGAGGTTATCCGTCTTCTCGGCATGGAGGCTTATGCTGATGCCATTGTCGGTGTGCCTGGAGAAGGTCTGAACGTCGAGCAGCGTAAGCGTCTCACTATCGCTGTCGAACTCGCCGCCAAGCCCCAGCTTCTTCTCTTCCTGGACGAGCCTACGTCTGGTCTCGACAGTCAGACGTCCTGGTCTATTCTCGATTTGATTGATACCCTGACCCAACACGGCCAGGCTATTCTTTGCACTATCCATCAACCCTCCGCCATGCTCTTCCAGCGTTTCGACCGTTTGCTCTTCCTCGCCAGAGGTGGAAAGACCATCTACTTCGGCGAAATCGGCGACAACTCTACCACCCTGTCTAGCTACTTTGAGCGCAACGGCGCTACTCCTCTGGCTGCCGGCGAGAACCCTGCTGAGTGGATGTTGGACGTCATTGGTGCCGCCCCCGGATCGCACACTGACATCGACTGGCCGAATGTCTGGCGCGAGAGCCCGGAGCACGTCAAAGTCAAGGAACACCTCGCCGAGCTGAAGTCTACTCTCTCGCTCAAAGCACCCGAAACCAACTCCGAAGATGCAGACGCCTTCCACGAATACGCCGCTCCATTCTACGTCCAGCTGTGGGAATGCTCCGTCCGTGTCTTTGCGCAGTACTACCGTACACCTGTCTACATCTGGTCCAAGATCGCCCTTACCGTTTTGTCTGCCTTGTATATTGGCTTCTCGTTCTTCCACGCTAAGAAATCGATTCAAGGTCTTCAGAACCAAATGTACTCCGTCTTCATGCTGATGACCATCTTCGGCAACTTGTGTCAGCAAATCATGCCCCTCTTCGTGACGCAGCGCGCCATCTACGAGGTCCGCGAACGCCCTGCCAAGGTCTACTCGTGGCAAGCCTTCATGACCGCCAACATCTTCGTCGAACTGCCCTGGAACACGCTCATGTCCGTCTTCATGTTCGTGTGCTGGTACTACCCGATCGGTCTGTACGAGAACGCCAAGCCCACCGACGCCGTCAACGAGCGTTCAGGCCTCATGTTCTTGCTCATCTGGGTTTTCTTGTTGTTTACCTCCACCTTCGCACACATGGTCATCGCCGGTATTGAGGTCGCCGAAACAGGTGGCAACATCGCCACGCTCCTCTTCTCGCTCTGCCTGATCTTCTGCGGTGTCCTGGCCACGCCAGCAGAAATGCCCGGATTCTGGATCTTCATGTACCGCGTCTCACCATTCACATACCTCGTGCAATCCATGCTCTCAACCGGATTGTCCGGCACAACCGTTACTTGCGCCGCCAACGAGTACATCTCCTTCGACCCCGCGCCAGGCTTCTCCACATGTGCCGCCTACATGTCGGACTACATTACCAAAAACGGCGGATACCTGCTCGAGCCCAATGCCACCTCGGCCTGCGAGTTCTGCACCATTTCGCTTACTGACACCTACCTCGCCTCTGTTTCTGCATACTTCTCGCAAGCATGGCGCAACTTTGGCATTATGTGGGTGTACATCGTGTTCAACATCGCTGGTGCCGTGTTCATCTACTGGCTCGCGCGTGTGCCAAAGGGGAAGAAGTTTTCCGGCACTTCCTAATTACTTAAAATAATCATATTCCCTCTCATTCTTTCTTTTTCTTTTTTTGATTCTTGATTCTCGAGGCTGTCGTCCGTCCTGTACAACACACCATCACACCACCGCATCATCATACCTTTCCTATCTCCTCGTCTATGGAACTAATCGGCCAAGTCCTCTCATCGTTTTATGGTTTAGATTTATTTGCCTGTTGAACATATTTCTTTTTCTTTTTACTTCTTGTTTATACATATATGGGTTGAATGATGGATGAGTAATAGAATAGATTTACCATTGACAATTTAACATGAACTTCGTAAATCGTAGCATGGCAGGGTTGTAGTTGTAGTTGAGTTGTGTGTGTAGTTATGGAGTCTATTAATAGTACAGCCGGGCTGGCCAATCAGGCCGCGCCAAGCCTCTTTGTCTAGACTTGTGATTCATCGCGTATAACTTCAACTTCATCTAGAATATCACCACTTGTCTTGAATATATACATATAAGCATCATATACATACACACCATCATACGTACATAAAACGACCAGCCTTGACCCCGCACAACCACACCCCATCCAAAATATCCAAGATATGCATGACTCATCCTGATGCCTCCCACCACCCCCCATCCAGGCACCACGCCAACATCACTATCAGAATTTCTCTCCCCTATAACATCTCCCCTGCACGACCCCTCCCTCTACACCCTCTCCCACCACTTCAGCACCACCTTCAAAAACCTCGCCGCCCATTCCACAGAGCACTTCTTCCCCACGCCCATCACCCATCTGCCGACTGGCCGCGAACAAGGCCGCTATCTAGCCGTCTACGTAGGCCTGTTTTATCTGCATGTCGGCTTTATCGAGCTCCTAGGCCAGGGCCAGCACTACCCCAGCGGCCGGGAAAGGAAGAGCGTCCGCCGCACGCTCGAAAAAGCGTGGCCGATTGAGGAGCGGCTCAAATGGGAGCATCCTGTGGAGTTTTTTGCGTGGATCGGCGCGTGTGTTGCGGAGGTTGTGCGCGATAGGCTGCGGAATGAAAGTGAGCAGGTTGGTGATTATTTTGAGTCTGAGTCCGGGGAAGGAGAGGAAGGGGAGTTGGTGGCGGGGATTTCATTTTGTTTTCCTATCGTGTGAGTCTACACCCCCTTCCTTCTGCTTGGTGGGTGATGGGGGTTGATGATGTAGGCAAAAATCCCTCGACGAAGCCGTTCTCCTGCCCACCGGCAAGGGGTTCCGGCTTACGTCTGATCTGAATCTGCAGCAGGCGCTGCTGGATGGGTATGAGTGCCACCGGCCGCGGTCTCCTTCTCCTTTATCAACATCAGCACCGCCATCAGAAGATGAGCCCTCCCCATCTCGGCAAGAAGAAGAGGAGCAGAGAGGCAGGAAGAGGAGAAAACCCCCCTCCCTCCCCAAACTGCGCATCGCAGCCATGACCAACGACACCGTCGCAACTTTTGCGTCCTTGGCGTACAGCATAAAATCGTCGGCTGCCATGACAAACTCCCGCGTCGTGATGGGACTCATGGTTGGCGCGGGATGCAACGCGACTGTTCCCATGAAAGTATCCAGTTTGCACAAGGACAAGACGGGGTTTATCCCCCTCCCTTCGACAACTGACACAGCAGAGGGTCAAGGGGAGACGTTGGTAAGCACAGAATGGACCCTCCGGCCCTCCAGCCAGCCCCTGCTCGACATGGGCCTCATGACGCGCTGGGACAAGCATATCGAGGCCACCTCTCAACCGCCGGGCTTTCAGCCGATGGAGTACATGGTTGGCGGGCGCTACATGGGCGAGTTGGTCCGGTTGATTGTGCTCGAATACTTCACCACTGTCCTCAACATACCCAGTGACATCCTCCCGTGGCGGTTACTAGAAACAGGCGGCCTAACGACGGAATTCCTCTCGCTGAACGTCGCCTCTTTCCCCCTTTCTGCACCACAAACAACGCCATGGAACGATGGCGACGAGGGTGCTGGAGGAGGGAGGAAAGACGACGCCCTCGCAGCCAGCCTAAACACCCTCCTCCCCTCCACGCACGGCTGGACCTGGAACGCCGACAAAGCGTCTATCCTGCGCAGCGTAGCGTACGCCGTGCAATCGCGCTCCACGGCCATCATCGCTGCTGCGACTGTCGGGTTGCTGGCGTGTATTGGGGAGATACACCTCTCAGATCCTACCCCTCCCACCTCCTCGGAGTCCGATCCAGACGCCGACGCAGCAGCTTCTGCTCCTACCGGAGCAGGGTCTGCAGCTGGGACGCCCGAAGAACTAATCGTCGCCTTCAGCGGGGGCGTAATACAGAACTATCCGCGGTACAAGGAGAGTCTGCAGCGGCATATCGATCGGTTGTTGGTGCACGGCGGGCCGCAAAAGGGTGGCAAGAGTATATTGTTGCAAGAGGTTAGTGATGGGGGGATAATCGGGGTTGGGGTGTTGGCTGGGTGTTCGGTGAGAGGGGGGATTGAGGGGATTGTTGGGTCGAGGTTGGATGTTTAACCTACACCTACGGAGTATACCGGGGGATGGAAAGAGGGGTGTAAATAGATTGATTGTATTCATTAGAGCAGCTGCATGATCATAATATTTAGGGAATAACTAAGCTAGCTTTATAGACAGCAGCTTGAATGCAATGCATATGCAGATAACTTTTTATAACTTCAGACGGCAGCATGGCATGCTGATGAGTGGAGTTATATAGATGAACCAAAGTATACCGATGAAGTATGAAGTATGACCAAAAGAAAAAAGAAAAAAAGACAAGAAAAAATCACCCCAGTGTGCGGAGTATCGCTAAAGAGTCTTCCACGGCATCCCCGGAATAGACGCCTTCCAGGACGGACAGTCGAGTCGAATGAAGCTCAGCTTCGCACAACGTCTGCCCTCCTTGCCACGACACCACTTGCACGGGCCATGTGCGCAGTCCACTTTGAGCACATTCGCGAGGTTCGTTTTGCTAATCCACGCCTGGAGACGATCCGGATTTCCGCGTCCGACGACCCTGCACTCGCCCTGCCCGACATAGTCGCCCACAAACCGGTGCGCGACAAACTCGTGCATCTGCTTGTGCGAGATGGAGTGCGTCGACTTTTGGTATTTGAAGTACAGTGTGGCGCAGCCGATGCACATCGCCTGGCTGGTGTTCTTGCTGTCGCCCTCTACCATGGTTGTGTCCCACTCGCCGTCGTGCGTCATGTCCATGCAGTGTGCGAGGATGGTGCGGTGCGGACACGGAAGGAAGATGTTGTCGCCAAACTTTTCCAGACTCTCCTTTAGCTTGCCTGACTGGAAGTTCTTGACGCTGTATGTGTTGTGGAAGATGAGCTGTTTGAAGCGAGGAGAGAGAAACGGCTGCATCGACAAGGCTACCTTCACGCCGCCTGCGAGTAGATGACATTCATGACGGAGTGTGTCGTTCATTTTGATGTCACCGACGGTTTTGTTGTTGCTTTTCGGTGGTGCGTGGAGGAGTGCTTTTTGCAAACTCATGCACTTTTTGTAGGTCAGGTAGAGGTGAGGGCACATCTGAATAAGACCCGGCGTTTTGCAGTATCGGTCTCTCGGCGGGTTGTACAGCTCACTCCAGAAGAACTCACGTCTGGGATGAAGACGCAGACAGCCTGCACAGCATTTCCAATGGTTGTCTTCAATCTTTTCGAGCAACTTCCAACGCATAGACCCGAAAAACGACCAGTTCGATATGATCCCCCGCTGAAGCGTCAGTCTCGGAGGTAGAATAGACGGCAGCTCAAACTGCTCCAGACGTAGCTTGCCGCGTAGGAGAGGCCACAGAGACTTTGAAGCCAGGGCAAAGCAGACACGGTCGATGGGATCTTTCAGCTCGTCAAAGATGCACATGGCAATGTCCTGCGGCAGTCTGGCAAAGCCCTGAGTGAGGCGAGGAGGGTTTGCAGGGAATTCCTGAATGACATCCTCGAAGGGAATGGCCGATGGATCAGGTTTCTTCGCCATGGCGTCTGGCTTTTTGGCACGAGGCTTGAATTTTTTGCGGTTGTTCTGACGTTGAGCCATAGTGAGAAGTTGAAGTTATCTTCGTGAGGAGAAGGAAGGTGAAGTGAAGTGATGGGAGGTTCCGAGGAAGCTGCTCGAAGAGATCTCACTTGCAGAATCTTTGCAGACGTTGAGTTATGTTGGAGGTTGGTGTGCGCCAAGACGAGGAAGGAGCCAGGCGACTCAGGCAGTCACATGTCTGCCTTGTACACAATAGAACTGGAATAAAGAATAGAATATCCCATACGTTTCGAATATCGATTATATTCTATACATATAGGATCATAGGAAGAATAATTCTGACATTTCTTCTAAATTCTCCATTCTCATATTCTGAAGTCTTCCTCTCAGCATACAGATGTCTTTCATTATTACCCAAATAGGCAACCGCGCTGGCTTTCAGCACAATGGGCATTCAACTTGTCAACAAACGACCATGAATAGAAGGCTCAACTCTGGCAAGCGCCGATATACTCAAGCTATTGGACTTGATTGCGAATACCTCTTTGTAGAATCGTCTTGATGATAATATGATGGCTTCACAGAGTGCATCTGTATACAGTCAGATGCGTTCATGGTCTATATACTCCGTAGAATCATTTCATAGAACTCGTGATATGTCATGATAATTAGGTTATGTCATCTACGAATGACGACTTACATTCTATTACCGCTCAACAATAGGGCATGGCGGAAAACAATAGGGCATGACGGGAATGCCCTACAATTAGCCCTAGGCAGCCTCGCCACGCGGCGCCCAAAACGGCACCGCCAGGGCTATTAAAGAATACACAAAGCGATTCTTTGTCCTCATATTCAACGATTCTTGAGTACGGAGTACCTGTCACGTGCATGGAAATATCCTGCAATTCAGAATTTCTCGAGATGCCACCATACTCGTACTTGATAGGAGGCAGTGTACGGCAGGCATTGCCACTTTGGGCCCACACGATCTGCCTGCCCGACCAACATGATACCCCTATATAAGTTCCGTAGTCTAGTAAGTAGTAAGGAAGTATGTAAATCCCTTTATCAGGTATATCAGGCGTACTAAGTCGTGGCCCGTGTTCGACTAGTACTTACTACTGGCTAGATTATGTTTCGTCCCTGACTAGCTGTGTTGCGTACCTGGCTAGATCTGAAACCACAGCCTCAATCTGCCCATGACCAATCCGGGTAATGTAATCAGTGCCCATGTTACCTGCACTTATCTAGTCTGATACAAAGTAACAGGGATTTTATCCTGAATAACACTGGCAGTGGTGGCACTGACTGAGCAATCTCCGCGGTGTCCGGCGTCTACTACGTACCTGTCAATGATCAGTCAGTTACTAGTCGTCGTAACCTGAAACACCTAGCCAGTTACAGTTTGCATATCAGTAATCGACACAAGAGGATGTTTATTTACGGAGGAATACGCGTCGCAAAGCATAGCTCTAAGCTGAGAGCTCGGCATCCCGTTCCACCGATGGACATCGGGCACCAAGCGGCACTCCACCAGGTCAAAGTTCAACAGACCCGGCCAGACCGAGAAACAGGCCGATAAAAATATAAAAATAACATCCCTATACTAGTACTAGTAGTATATACTAGTGAGCGCGAGTCTAGATAGAGGCCCAAGAATAAGATAAAGGCAGCAGCGGCAGTTCTAGAAGAACCATGGGTCGGCCCACAGAAGCAACGTCGTATATCAGATTTGCCACCGCGGGCCAGACCAAGCCCGAGTTTGTATTTTTTTCAGCCTGCGTGACACAAGCGCGTACTAAGATACTAAGAGTGTGCAGAGATTGGCGACGGAGATTTATCATTTTGTTATTTGCATATGATACACCACAAGACCAGGATCGTAGCAGGATAATGCATGGTGATGGCCGGCTATCCGGGTAATGGCGGCCAATCAGGCGGCCAGCGGGGTACGCTCGGATGGCTGTTTTCAGTAAACCGACCACCACCACCACCACCACCCTCGCTCAGGTGTATTTATTGTATGATGTTGGATACTATTCGCAAATCGGCTCGGCGCTGACGTGGATGTGGATATTATCGCTGATTGACAGACAATCGTCGCGATCGATGGCGACCACTCCCTTAGTACCTTCCAAGGTTGGTGCCGCGGATTGACCAACGGGTAAGAGGTCGCCCGGCCCACTCCTTCTGCCTGTCCAGAATATAAGCAGCTTCCCCACTGCTCTCACCTTTTCTGCTTGACTACTACGGAGCTTTATTCTGTCAGACACATCACTCTCCCCTATTCTGCGTTCTCCGTGCATGCATTGCTCTATTGATTGATATTCAGTCGAGAAAATGGTCGGCTGATCAGCACTATCGCACTATCGACTATCGACTATCGATTGCCGCGTAGACAGCCAGACGAAAGAAAATGGACGGTGCGCCGCCGCTCTCCATGAGCGGATCGTCCACTCCTGAGCGCCTCGACGAGGGCCAGATGACGCCCGATAGGTCGAGCGTGGTCTTCCCCGAGCCCGGCATCCCGCCAGAGGAGATTGTGGAACGCCTGCGCGAGATTCGCGTCAAGTTTCGCTCGCGAGAAGAGCACATGCCGGCGCCAGAGTATCCAGAAGATGCTGGCGCCGGCGAAGCATCTGCGCGCGATGACATGCCCGACCTAGAAAAGGGCGACACCGCGCGCTCCGATGCGAATGATGCCGAGGGCAAGAACCCGTTGACGCGCACGACGACTATCAGAGACCGTGCGAGACAGTGGCTCGCCAGGCTGGGTCGCCCTGAGGAGCCGGGCGATGCACTTACCCCAGCGGACATTACAGCCCACTGGATCGAGGACTTGCCACCGCCGATTGCTGATGAGCAGTCGCATGTTCAACTCCCACAGCAACACATTCAGAACCATGCTACCCGCGCCGCGCACCGCTCGCTCAAGGGTGTAGGCCTGTATAATCTGCGGAAAAGAAGACCGCAGCATCACCGCACCATGTCGTCTGAGTCGATGACCAGTTTTGCTGGCACGTCGGACACGGATTCTTCTGACGCTTTTCGTCAGGGAGAGGGCGTTCTCTCTAACTTGCTAAGGCTACAAGCACAGAACTCCTTCTCTGGCCGCAGCACACCTGGCACGCCTGACAGCGGCGCCGCGACGCCTAACGGTGCTACAACGCCAAAGAGCGGAGCGACTACACCTAGAGGCGGTGCTTCGACGCCTCGAAGCGGTACGACCACACCGATAAGAAAGATAAAATGGTACAGCAAGCACTCGCCCAACCAGTCGACGCTGTCCCTGGTCGGCGCAGGCCTGCATCTCGGCACCCAAGGCGCGCCAATGGCCATGGACGATATGAAAAAGTCGGTAGCCAGTAAGCGGCGGCGCATGCTTGGGGGGAAGAAAGAAAAGAAAGACATGAACGCACACATCGCCGCGCGGATTGCCTCTATTATTACTAGACAGCGATATCTAATGACGCTGTGTCGGGCTATGATGAGATTCGGCGCCCCTAGCCATCGTCTGGAGGAATACATGTCCCTGACCGCGCAGGTGCTGGACATCCACGCGCAATTCTTATATCTGCCCGGGACCATGATCATGTCGTTTGACGATTTAGCAACGCGCACGACTGAAGTTAAGCTCGTCCGCGTATCACAAGGCGTCGACCTCGCTCGTCTAGAAGACACGCAGAACATCTACAAAAACCTCGTGCACGACAAAATCACCCTCGACGAGGCCATCGAAGAAATCGACAACGTCATCAACCGGCCGGCAAAATATCCCACCTGGCTGGTCGTAATCTGCTACGGTCTGGCATCTGTATCCGTCGGCCCGTTTGCGTTCGAAGCCCGGCCAATCGATATGCCCATTACCTTCTTCCTAGGCTGTCTGCTCGGCATGCTACAGCTCGTCTTCTCGCCTCGCTCCAGCCTCTATTCCAACGTCTTCGAAGTTTTAGCCACTATCATAACTTCTTTTCTCGCCCGCGCCTTTGGCAGCATACCAAGCGGCGTCGTCGACGGCACGACGCAGTACTACTTTTGCTTCTCTTCCATGGCGCAGTCCTCTATTGCCTTGATCCTGCCTGGCTTTTTGGTCTTGAGTAGCAGTCTGGAGCTACAATCGCACCAGATCATTCCAGGGTCGATCCGCATGGTGTATGCAATTATTTACTCGCTCTTCCTCGGTTATGGCATCACCGTCGGCACGACCATATACGGGTTGATGGACGGCAACGCTAATTCTAATACTTCGTGTTCGGGGGAGTTAATCGGCGACAATCCGTATTCACAGCGCTTTCCGTTCGTCGCTATCTACGTTATTTTCCTGGTCATAATCAATCAAGGGAAATGGAAACAAGTCCCCGTCATGATCTTTATCGCGGAGGCGGGCTACATTGTCAACTATTTCAGTAATTTGAAACTCGAATCAAACCCCGAACTGGCCAACACGCTCGGCGCGTTTACGATTGGTGTGCTAGGGAATTTGTACAGTCGACTCTGGCACGGCCACGCCGCGACGGCCATTCTGCCAGCTATTTTCGTCCTCGTGCCCTCTGGTCTAGCATCTCAAGGATCGTTAGTCTCTGGCGTGCAGTCAGCCTCCGAGATTAGGGCCGGTCTGTCAGGAAATAGCACGAGCACGTCGACGAGCACGTCGGATAGTTCTGTCTATTCGATGGGATACGGCATGATCCAGGTAGCGATTGGGATTACTGTTGGACTGTTTTTGTCGGCTGTTGTTATTTATCCGCTGGGTAAACGACGCACTGGTCTTTTCAGTTTTTGATCTCACATTCTCTCATATTCTCTACACAGCCTTGCACATACTATCTCTCATTCCCTCTCATATTCTTTTGGACATATATACGCTCTCTCGCACATATACTCTCGCATCTCATATTTGTCGATTCCATCATTCCATCATATTTCCTTTTTTATCCTGCATCTAGCGTCTGTCATAGCGTCCTTACTTTAGCGTTCTGTCTTTTTGATACCTGCATTAGCTGATCCGGAATTACGATCATAATATGAACATCTATACCTCTATACCAGTACTAATGTAGATAAACTCTGCTGAAACATTACTCCGACTCTCATTATCCTGACAATCACATGTGATCCGCTGACCGAGGCTGCATTAGGCACCCCATGTCGATCCGTTCGCGCCACCAGATCCGATCTCTACATAACCAACCTAATCTCATCTAATCCAATCTATATTCAACAATCCATGAATATCACATAGAATAAGAAGAATGCTCTTCACCTCCGAGCTCCTGCTAACCCTCTCCCTCGCCCTCGCCCTGGCCCTACTGTCGCCCCTCTTCTTCCCGACTGAGTATACATTCACACCTCTCTTCCTCTTTGCCTTGGCCGTCATATTCTCTCTGCAGATTATCTGGGATGTTTTCATATACCCCCTCGCCATCAACCCCCTCCGCCACGTCGCTAGTGTTCCTGTAGGTGCCCTATTCTTTCCATATATTCCATGCTGATAGTATACAGGGAAACAAAGGCCTCTCATCAATCCTCCTCGACACCCCCCGCGGCCAACTCCCCTTAACATGGCTCACGACCATCCCGCACGACAACGGACTAATCCATTTCCGCGACCTCTTCAACCGTAGCCTTTTATTGCCGACTAGCCACGCTGCACTGGCAGATGTCATGAGCCGGAATAGCTATGATTTCGAGAAGCCATGGAAAGTGCGCGAATTCTTGGCTAGGATTCTTGGATTTGGGTTGATATTGTCTGAAGGCGAGGCGCATAAGGTGCAGCGAAAGGTGCTTACGCCGGCGTTCAATGTCAAGGCGATTAGGGGCGGGTATGGGTTGATGTGGGAGAAAACTACTATCCTACTGGAGCAGTTGGAAGAGGAGGTTAGGGCTAATCCCGTGGATCGAGAAGATGGAGAGGGGTGGGGGAAAGTCGAGATGGATATCTGGGCTAGGTACCCTCCTCTCTCTTCTATGCATACACAGATCCCTGCTGATAATGTAGTCGGCTTACGCTGGATATAATCGGCCCCGTCGCCATGGGCCGCGACTTCCAGTCCCTGCTGCACAAAGAGAACAAAGTCGCCGACGCGTTTCTCGCTATCCTCGAGCCATCGCGCGAAAAGCTCGTCTTCTTAGCCGTCAACGTTCTCCTACCGCAATGGTTTACGCGGAGGCTTCCGTGGGGTTTGAATCGGCTTATTGATGATGCGACTGGCTTGCTGCGAGGGGTTTGCCATGACATCGTTCGCGAGAAGCGTGCTGCTCTACTCACCCGCGAGAAAGGGGGGGAGGTAGAGGGCGATATTCTGGGCAGCATCATGCTGGCCGGCCAGTTTGGCGATGCGGAGTTGGTGGATCACATGCTGACGTTCCTCGCCGCAGGGGTACCTCCCCCTTTCCTTCCTCTTTGGGAAATAGATACTAATAGTGGTGTAGCACGAAACAACCGCCTCGGCCCTAACATGGTCCTGCTACCTCCTCTCCCGGTACCCCGATATCCAAAACCGCCTTCGCGCCGAAATCCACGCCTCAATCCCCTCTTCTAGTCATAGCCCAACCTGGTCGCAGCTCGAATCCATGCCCCTGCTGAACGGGGTATGTCAAGAAGTCCTCCGCCTCTACCCAACCGTGCCCGCGACCATCCGCGAGGCAATCCGCGACACCAGTATCTCTAGCACCCGCGTACCACGAGGCACACGCATAATCCTCTGTCCGTACGCGATTAACCGCAGTCCGGAGTTCTGGGGCGAGTCCGCAGACCAGTTCATCCCGGAACGATGGATTGATGTGACTGAAAAGGGGGAGAGTGTAAATCACAATGGCGGCGCGCCGACAAACTATGCGCAAATGACGTTCCTGCATGGACCGCGCGCGTGTATAGGCAAGGACTTTGCGAGGGCGGAGTTGAGGTGTGCCCTCGCAGGCGTGGTGGGCAGGTTTGTGTTTGAGATGGTAGACCCAGACCAGGAGATTCATATCGCTGGGGCGGTGACGACGAAGCCGAGGGAGGGGATGAACCTAAAGATGAGGGCTGTGGATTGGTAGTTCTTGATGCATTTCGGGGGCGTTGATAGGGCTATGTTAGGGTTGGGGTTAGGAATAATGGGGTTAGGTTTATGGACGGATATGATTGGTCAATGGATAAGCCGAGGTAATTCTCTATTCAATGAGCTGGGACGACAGTAAATATACGTACTTGCTAAGAATTGTAGGTTAATTAATAGATGATAGGATCAGGACAGCGCAACTCAAAGCAGTAAAAATGTCCATCCTCCTATCAAAGATATGCAAGGAATGGCGAATGAGATGGCTTATCTGTATCTCTCTATCTATATCTGCAAGATAGTCGATAGTGATGGTACTATGTAGATAGCAGACACACTAGCCCTGGCATGCTGCATCATTCTACGTGCGTGCTAGTGTAGCTAGATAAGAGGTACAAATAAATACCCATGGCCTGTCCAGTGTCGCGTGTCATGCGAGGTACCGGTACAACCTTGACTTCCCCGGGATCTTTACCGCGGCAACTCCATACGAGCCAGACTTTTCTTCCCCGCGATTCATCCACGTTTTCTCAGTCCTGCATCTGCATCTGTCTTGCATACAATCTTGTTGTAGCTACTATTACTAGCACTGCCCGCGCGACAACCACCAAGCACAGCATGCACATCATCCCACGCGACACTTATACCGCTTCGTAATGCCTTCGCAAACATCTGATTCCGCCGTCCTCGCGCGCCTCGGCAAAAAACAAGTCCTCGCGCGCCGCTTCTCCTTCTGGACGCTCTTCGGCTTCGCCGTCTGCGAACTCATAACCTGGGAAACCGTGCTCGCTTTGTTTTCTGAAGGCTTCGAGAATGGCGGTCCATCCGGTTTGCTGTATGGCTTCATAATCTCCTGGAGCTCGACCTTTTCGGTGTATACCGTTATCTCGGAGTTGGCTTCTATGGCGCCAATTGCCGCGGGGCAGTATTATTGGGTGTATATGCTGGCGCCCGAACGCTACAGAGTGTTTGGGAGTTATGTGGTCGGCTGGTTGACGAGTATGGCGTGGATCGCGACGGTGGCTACGGAGACGTTGTTTGCGGGGACGATGCTGGAGGGGCTGATTGTGCTTGATTATCCGAGTTATGATGCGCAGAATTGGCGCGGGACACTGCTTACATGGGCTGTGGCGCTGGTGTGCACGTTTGTGAATGCTGTTATACCCAGTATGCTGCCGAGGATTGAGGTTGGGATTGTGGTTTTCCATATAGTTGGCTTCGTGGTGATTATCGCCCTACTTTGGCGATATACAGACCCGCTCAAAAGTGCAGAGTTCGTGTTTCAGACCGGCCTGAATGAAGGCAACTGGCCGACGCAAGGCCTGTCGTATTGCGTCGGCTTTCTAGGCAATGTTGCCACGTTCGTCGGCGCCGATGCGAGCGTGCATCTGGCAGAAGAAGTAGCTGATGCGGCGAATACGATTCCGCGGGTTATCACGTCGAGTATGCTGTTGAATGGGCTGGTTGGGTTGGTGATGATGGTTACGTTGTTGTTTTGTCTGGGCGATGTGGATGCTGCGTTGGATTCGGCGACGGGCTTTCCATTCATTCAGATATTCTACAGTATGTCTTTCTCTCCGTTATGGTTTATGTATGCTAACTAGAGTAGATAGCGTCAAGTCCGTGGCCGGCGCAACAGTCATGTCCGCCATCGTCCTGATCCTCACCTGGGCCTGCGCAACCGGCATCATCACTTCGTCCTCGCGCATGACATGGGCCTTTGCGCGCGACCGGGGGACGCCATTCTCGCGGATACTTAGCAAAGTCGATGCCCGCACGCAAGTCCCTATCATCTCGGTGATTGTCGTCGTGGTGATTGCCTGTCTTCTGACCCTCATCAACATCGGCTCGCCCACGGCGTTCAACGACGTCATTTCGCTGACCATTACCGGGTTCTATGGCAGTTATCTCGTCCCGGCGGCATTGTTGTTGTATCACCGACTGAAAGAAGGGAACATCCTCCCGTATGGCTCGGTCGTTGATGGGCAGGACGTGCCCGAAGCCGGGGGTGTCATGTCTCCCACATCAGAGGAAGAAGCAGGCAAAAAAGAGAAGGACATCAGCCCAACAATCGCAGACGCCGATGAGCAGGGCAGAATTACTTTTGCGCCCACGCAACTGGTCTGGGGCCCGTGGCACGTCCCCGGCTGGCTCGGCATCGCAAACAACGCTTATGCATGCGTGTACATGACGTTTGTCATTTTCTGGTCGTTCTGGCCACCGGCGACACCTGTTTCTGCTAGCACCATGAACTATTCGGTCGTAGTCACCGGGGGTGTCATTATATTCAGTATTGTGTGGTATTTTATACGCGGACGGAAAGAGTACAAGGGGCCGTTGGTGGATAAGGAGGCTATTGAGATTATCAGGGGTGTCTCTTCTTAAATATACCTAGGCACGTGTAGATAGCGATATAAATATATATGAATAAATATGTATTCTATAAAAATAATATATCATGATAATTTAACGATGTTGTCTGAGGTCTCAAATATTAGATCCAGGGCTGTCCCTTGTCCTGATGATCATGCTATCCTGGATAGAAAGATGGCTTCACACTGAACATGGTGTATTTTGTAGATTCTTTACTTTAACATGTCTTGTACTATATATTCGAGAAATAGTGTTTTCACGTTTTCATTATCTTCAATCATTACCTAGGAAGAATGGAACAATTGAGTCGATCAGGTTCTAGAGGCTATTTTGATGCACTATTGACTCATCCATACAAATATTGAAGATAATGGTTGCCTGACAGATGTTTCATGCATTCACCATGCATCTGCTGACTGAGTTGTCATCCTTTGTATCCAGCTTATATTACAATAGTTTCATATCTGCATCCGTCAAAGAAGCTCACCCCATTCACGGAAGCCAGACACCAGAAGAAAGCCGTGTTAATAAAGAATTGCATCCCTTCTTGCATATCCATGAAGAGAGTCAATCCCAGTAGTGATTATCAATATCTAGAATTACCCAAGGCTAAACGCCCAAAGTCTCATTTCTCAATTATTCTCCAATGAGCCTGATCCAGAAACGTTCCTGAGACACCCTGTCAAAGTCTTCGAAACAGAAAACAAATCGAGTCTACAATGACGATTCAGCATGCAAGTCGAGCCATTGCGGTGAATGAAGATGGGCCCCGGAAGAGAAGAAAGATTGGAGTTGCAGAAGTAAGTTCTCAAACAGCTATTATTCTTTTTCTCGGCAGGCGTTGACAAATACGAGGGCCAGCAGGAATGGTCCGCAAGCCTCTATAAAACCATGTCTTCTCCTCCCTATCAGCTTGTATCGGACCCTACAAACAAGAGCGAGCTCGGAAATTTCATCAAGACATTATTCCCTCCCACCAGCGAAATCATGATGGAACCGGAGTCAAAGCGAGTTGGAAATCGTGAAGGGTTCAACCTTATTGAGCTTCTAGATCGCATGAAGAAGGTCGAAAAGCAACTGGAGAGTTCCAAAGAAGAACAGCAGAAACAACGCAGACAGATTGAGGAGCAACAGGAAACATTGAAGGAGCAACAGGAAAGGTTTGAGGAGCAACAGGAAAGGTTTGAGGAGAATGAATACAGCCTACTGATGGCTCAGGCAAATGAGCTGGAATGGACAGCTGGATTGGACGACCAGGAGACTCGTTACAAAAGGAATGAACTTATCCATGGCGGCAACATCAGAGTTTCTATCAGAGCAATTGCATTTCTCGAGAAACGGGGGGAGAGTCGCCGGGCTCAAAATGCATCTATGGGATTCGAGAAGACCTATGGTTTTTCTGTGCATGAGCTAGAACCCATAATTGCAACTGCTCCGGAAGAGATGGTGGAACTTCTGAACACGAGAGGAACACTACAAAAGCTTGATATATGGAAAGGACGGGCATTCAAGACCCAGAGTAAGGAATGGATTAAAGCATGTGAGAAGACTATCAGAGCTTGGTTGCTTGCAGGTGGAGGATCAGCTTCAGATCTCAGGAACCAAGCCAAGGAAGAATACATGAAAATAAGCCACTGGATGGCTGATTGTGTCGAAAAATAGCATAAGGTGAAGGAAGTTCTGTTCTATTTCGGTTGTGCTTTTGTTTTTTCTATCATTTCCTTCTTCATGTGGTCTTGTCTTATGGGTTTCGGAAAGGAGTTATCTTTTAGCTGCCATACACCATTGCATATCTAGAGACTGTAGCCTCCTTCTAAAATGTCTCTTGTCTAGCCAGTCAAATGCACTTGAATATCTATGAACGAGAACATCTTCAAGTCTATGCCTATCTCAAGATGAGCAACGCAGTCAAACCAAGACCCGCGTGTCCCAACCCTACGGAGAGTCCATCTATGCTTGTATCCGTTGTCAGCACTGACTCTGCGAAGTGCTACTTAATCCTGTCTAACTAGACAGTATTCCGCCTGTCTTGCAACAAGTACAGACATTTCACATCATCCTGCTCATCTCTGCTCCAGGACAGTATAGATTACATAAATATTTCTAGTCATCCTAGCCGCCAGTGACACACATTTCTGCTAATAACATGAATTATTCTGTAGTTGAGACGGCGGTGTGATTGTTTTTTAGTGATACATGGAGTTTTGTACAAGAGTAAAGGGGCCGTTGGTGGATATGGAGGCTATTGAGATTATACGGGGGGTTTCTCATTGATTATATACGTGTATATCTTAAATTTATATAAAATCAACTCCGCAGTTGTAAAAAAAAAGAGCACTATACGGAAATCTCTATTTTATGCATTGACAGATCTCCAAACATTTTGATTGATCTGATAAACACTGCCGCACCAGTAGCAACTATTAGTATTTTGAAAAAGCGCTTTTTCCGACAAGATGTGACAGTTTGTATGGTGCAGTTTTTGTTTTCCCTTATAGCATGGCTGTTGATACATTTGCCCATAATTGTCTGTTATCTTAATACTAGCACTCTATGCCAATAAACTGCTTTATGCCCATGAAACGCTCTATACCAATAAGTATTCTATGCCAATGAAACTCTATCCTATGCTAGTGCATCAATAGCTGTGAGATTCATCATATTTCCCAATTCATCATATAAATATTGAATATTATTTGTTCATGGCTAGAGGTCCTAAGGAGGTGAAAAGCAATACTTTAGAAATAAAGCAGTCTTGAAATCATGTGATTATATGTAAGACAGAAACATTGAACCACTTAACCTGGGTTTCGAATAATGAACCAACACTTAGAAAATTACGCAGATTTTTCACATTTCAGGCAGTCGTTGGCACCAAGAAGCCTCAAGCTATCGGGATCCTAGTTATGGGCGAAGCCATATCCTTGGAACCCAGAAAGTCCTCAAGATGGAGCCAAGAATCAACCAGCTCGTCCGATTTTTCCTATAAAGTAGTATAGATTCCTCTCATATCACATTATTTGTTGTATATCAAATGCGATCATGCTCAGGATATAGCACATATTGAGGTCCTCGAATTGAAATAGGCGTAGACGTAGAAAATGAACCTCCTGTCTCGAGTATTTAAAGTTTCGATTTGATTGTCGCCTCAGGCGAAAATCGATAGACGACATTTTGAAACGATCCCGTTGGAAAGACGTAGAACCATCTTAACGGGGTCAACCCGGTATTAACAATCCCGTGCTCTGCATCACCAGGAATGAATACGGTCGTGTCTTTTGACACCGGATATATGTTTCCATCGATTGTGACTTCTCCAGAGCCATCCAAGATGTAGTAGATTTCAGATTGCGTATGCCGATGGCGGCAAAGGTGACCCGTTCCAATGGGACAGACTGCCACTCCGGCACTCATATCATCAGATGGAGTTTGCGGCTTTGAAAGAAGAGTATGCCACGTCACATCTCCTCGTGACCTGTCCCCGAAAGATTCAGCCTTCGTGGTCGCTGTGTATTTTGGAGAGATGATTATTGGTTGTGTTTTCGGATTAGATTCGCTCATCTTGAGTTCCAGCTGATTGCTTTTAGATTGAAGTAGTTTTCTCTGCCTCGAGGACCAGCATATGGGGGAAATTTTATTGCATTGCGCCCGCGAAGGACTATTTGTACGAGGGGCAACTGATACGTGACAAATATTCGCGGCCTAATCGGGTAGACACGGCTCGTTGATAGGGAAATAATACGTGTATAGACTTGCACCCAACTGACTAGCTGAAATACAAATTTGTGCCTATTCATAATAATCCCTGAGCGAGCCCTAGTGAACCCTAATACCCAGATAGTTTACTTAAATGCCCTGTATCTCCCGCAAGGGGAGAAATCAGCGTATAATAGTACCTCTACTACCCCCGCTACCTGTGTGCATTCATCCAATAGTTTCTGCTCTAGTTACAGAATGTCTCTAGATAATTTCTTACCCCACGAAAGGTTTGATAGGAGTTTTGCCTTGTACCCAGTCAAAAGTACCCATAAGTTTAGTTAGCCATACATCCTCAGGGCCTTGTGGAAGATCGGGTTTATCCGATTCGTCGCCGAATAGGGTACCGCTGAGGAAGGTGTGTGGAAATCCTGGGTCGAATCGATAAGATTCCTCGATTTTTAGAATTTCGTCTTTGCTCAGGTCGACCTTGAGCGCCTCAACATTGCTCGTGATATGTTCTACCTTGCGTCCACCAACAATGGGGAAGACATATGGTGTCTTGTGCATGACATATGCGAGAGCAATACTGGTGAGCGTTGTGTTCTTTGCTCTTGCGAGGTCTTCCATGATTCGACATACACGACGCTCAACCGAATTCGGCTTGCCTTTTCGACCCGGATTTTCCTTCTCGCGCTCCTTGAGTGCTGTTTCGGTTTGGAATCGGCCTTGTCCGAGAACACCGTACGGAAGCAGTGCCATTCCCTCAGATATGCACATTGGAATGATATCCCGCTCAAAATCTCTTATTGCTGTATTCCACTTTCCCTGATAGACGACAAATTGACGCAGACCTTTTTGACGAGCATACTCATTGGCTTTTGAGACAACCCACGCGGGGGTATCAGAGATACCAAGGTACAACACCTTGCCAGAAGTGACAAGGTCATTGAGACTATGCATTAACTCGGGGATGGTTGTAGCATAGTCCCACCAATGGACATAAAGTATGTCTATATAAGTAGTCTGCAGTCTCTCGAGTGAGTTGCGGACAGAGACATGGAGAGATTTGGTGCCATTGCCTCCGAAGTTGGACTGGATCTTCTCCTTTTCATGCAATCGGTAGGCACTTGAATATTTAGTAGCGATGATCATCTCATCACGACATTTGCGTGAAGCCAGCCACTCGCCTAGCCATTCCTCGGATTCTCCGTCCTGGTAGCTACTGGCAGTATCAACGAAATTACCGCCCAGGCTCTTGAACGTGTCCAGAATCTCGAATGTTGTTTCCTTGTTACATTCACCCATGCGCGCCTTGTGAGCATTGCCAAAGTTCATCGCTCCGAGACATAGAGGGGACACTCTAACATTAGCAGTAGGGCTGAGTTGACGGTGACGGAATAAGACAGATTCCGGTGGCGGAGGTGCAGCAAACGGCGGCGCCATTTTTTTTTCTCTGATGCGGTAGGCAGTTGCGGTGTCTTAAAGAAAGAGGTTTGATTCAGTGCGTGAGAATTCATGGTAGAGAGAAATGGCCAGTATATATAGTTTTCCTGAGGACCTACCTAAGTAAATACTTACATAGTCGAGTATACAATGAATGACGTATGATAAGCAAGTCGCATGAAAAGCTCCACTTTGCCCATACCAAAATTACTAGTCTGCTATTGCCAAGACGCTAAAGACACATCTACAAGAGACAACATTGTGTATCTACTATCAATGAGATAGGGTACATTAAAAATACTGTATTGGACTCAACAAGGATATGGATATGGATCAAATAAAGGGCAAGGTTACATTTGAGGTGGCACAAATGCCACAGCAGATGGGAGTAAGAGGTCCCAATGACGACTGGACGGGCCTGACGGATACTGCTGAGAGAAGAAAGCGCCAAAACCGCCTGAACCAGAGAATTTACAGTATGTCATGCCAGGCAGGCCTTAACTGGTCGTTGCTCCATGTCCTTTGCTGATCCGGCATATTCGCTAATGGCCCCCTCTTGCCACTGCACAGGAAGTAGGCGTCGAGCTAAGCCAGAGCTGCTAAACCCCGGCCAACTTACAGAATCTCAGGGCTCGAAGAAGTTCACGGGTCTGATTCTCGCTGTCAAACAGATGATTCCGGCAGAAGATGTTCAAGTCCATTCCATCCTCCAGAGATTGACCACCAAGTATGAATCAGTCAATATTAGCCGCACTGAACTTGCCGGCATCATATCTAAATTTGAGGAGATGGCCACTCGAGATTACCTGTTAGGCTCACCACGAGCAGACCAGCTTCTCACGCTGATTCAATTCAATGTGCTGCGCGCCCTCATCGCTAATACCACGGACTTGGGCTGGACGCTGGAATGGCTGGAAGGTTCCGACCCAGTATCTCCGTGGAACGCTCATGATTGTGCCCACGACAACCCCGAAGTTCCAAAGGATCTGCGACCTTCGTATCTCCAGCGCACAGTTACACACCATCCTTGGATTGACCTCTGGCCTATACCGAAGATGAGAGACAATTTACTACTAGCCGAGGGCCACTATGATGAAGATGTTTTGTGTAACGCTTTGGTTGAGTTCAAAGACATCCCCAATGAGCAGACGGGACTCATTGTGTGGAGCAACCCGTGGGATGTTTCTGGCTGGGAGATAAGCGAGTCGTTCCTGAGGAATTGGGGCTGGGCTGTTGAAGGGTGCGAACAATTGATCGACTCAACAAATAATTGGCGTATGCAGCGCGGGGAGGAGCCTATATCTATAACCAAATGAACCAGCGATAGTAAATGTATTTACTATGGTCATTTACATTCAGCCACCGATCTTAGAAAAGACGGAGTTGTCACCAGGCTACCTACCAGGTACAGCCATTTCGATATTAAATGGATTAATAATTGAGCTGCATTGATTCAATCATATAGCGGTGGTGACCACTGACTATCGTGAAAGAAAGATTTATTATGTGGACTACCCGATCTAAGTAGGCGGACGGACTGCATAAACGTAAGCAGCTTGCATTAGTGCCTTGGAATAGAGGGGAGAGAGAGAAAATAAGAAACTGTCCGGATGCTGCACTGGCAACTGGCGATGTTGCAGGTCATCTCCGAGGCCAGTTCCATGCAGTCTCAAGTGCATGATATGTGTAATTTGCCATGAGACCACGGACCACAATGAGTCGGGCTACAAGACATTCGTGAGCATAAGGTCTGTGACCGACTCTCGCTGCCAAATCAATTATTGCGACCATTCAAAGGAAAATCTTGGGAGTACTTTGAGTGGCAGTCAAACGAGCACAAACTCTTTTATAAGCCAGCTGCCTGGCTCTTACTTGCTGGACAGGTGGAGTTAATTGCTATACATAAGCCTTGGACTAAAGAGGAAAACTAGTTAAATGACTTGAAAGAATAAATATCTATAAAAATAAGCATATTTTTTTCTATATCCATTTTAAGATAAGTGATATAGTTAAACGAAGACTTAGATATTCTTAAGACCTATAGTAAGTCCATCTATGCTCATATCAATTATCACGTACTGACTCTGTAAAGTATAATATAGGCCCTATATAATAATACTCAATGGTATCTAACTAGGAGATAGATTTCCAGAAAAGTGCAGCTCTATAAACCCTCAGTATTCTGTCTGGCTTGTAACAAGTACGGACATTTTGTATTATCCTGTTTGTCTCTGCTCCAAGACAGTATAGATTAATCAAGATTTCATAGTCATTTTGGACATCTATTTCTGCTAATACATGAACTATTCTGTTGCTGTGATGGGTATTTTTTACTCGGACCAAAAGAGTATGGGCCGTTGATAAGGAGGCTATTGAGATTATACAGGGTTCTCATGAATCATACGAGCATATACGCATACGTGTAGATAGATATAAGATGTATAGTATGAATGTAAAAGTGCAACCTTACCGGGTACTGTCTGCCTACATGATACACCATGGATTTCCATGATGCATGCGCTCCACGCCATCGTCTCTTATAGTAGCAGCATACTCTTGCCTATCCTCCCCATCAGGCGAATACTCCTTCACCACCACGCGGCATTGATAGCGCACAAACCAGACGCCATCCTGTTTCCGCCGGATTTCTGCAAGAACCGCCAGGGACGTATACTGTTTACTGATGTAGGCTGGTGGGCTTTCCAAAACAAGAGCAGTGTCCTCCCAATACAAACTGGGCCATCTCGCCTCATCCTCGGCATTGGGCTCATGTGCCAGAGACACAACATACCGCTTGCCATCAGTCGAGCAGGAAAGCACAAAGCTTTCTGGGAAACCGGCACTACTACCACCCAGAATCTCAAATCCATACCACTCCCCTCTCAGCCCAGCAGGCGTCCACTGCGCATAAACGTCCTGCGAACTCGACCTATCGACCAGAGCAAGCACTTCCGTCCCGCGCCGTTTCATCAACGCGAGCGGCGCCCATCGGTACCCATCTTCCGCCATCTTCGGCCCCGACAGGAACGGAATGCCCTTGATAAACGTCCCCTGCAACTCCAGCAACTTCTTAAACTTGGCCTCATCCGGCACGCCGCTTATCGCATCTATATCCAGCCCAAACAGCGCCGCAACGCACACACACTCATCGCGCATCTTGCTCGTCTGCCGCCACTGCAGCGCGTCCAGCAGCGCGAGAAAGCGCGACGGCGCATTGTACCTTTTGACCCAGCGCAGCGTCTGATAAAAGCGGCTGCCCTGCAGCGCAACACCGTTGCTGAAACGGTCGTATATCGAGCCCTCGAACAAGGGCTTCCACAGCTCTTCGATCGAAATGGCGTGTTCGCGGAACTGGAAGAATATGGCTTGCGCGAGCACGCCTTCCTGGTACGTCCACAGGCGCCGCATCCAGCTGGAGCAGCTGACGCGCATGAGGCGTTCTTCGTTGGTGCTGTGGACGGCGGGCGAGAGGAGCAGTTCGGCTTCTAGGACCAGCACGGCGTGGGCGGAGGTGTAGATGCGGCGCATGCAGCGGATGGCTTGTTGGCGGGCTGGTTCGGGCTGCAGGGGCACGCAGAGGGTGTCCATCCAGAGGCAGACGGTGTTTTTCTTGCCTGGTGTTTCGTCCTGGGGCAGGGCTGTTATGCAGTCGTAGAGCCAGAGAAGCTGGCACTTGGGTAATGTGTTGGTTTTGGGGTTGCCCAGACCGCCTGACCAGACATGCGACAGTGCAATGTAACGAGTACCCTGGTCAAAAGGAACAGCCTCGATTTCCACTGTGGCCTCACCTGTACTGGAACTGGTTTCTACAGTGAGTTCGATGCACGGAAACAGCCCACTAGACAAGAGCTCCCTGACCCGGGACATATCCGGCCCAAGATGTTCACATTGACAGTCACTAGTTCTGTGACTGGTGACATACTGGCTTTCCACAATCTGATCGGCCTCGCACCTGTCACTGGAGCACCTGCTGTGGTCCTTCCTGACCTTTGGCGGCCCCAGTGTCCCGACATAGTACATTGCCGCCGCATCCATGACCGACGCCAGCATCTCGACGTGGCTGTCACACCAGCCATCAGCGCGCATCTGGTCCATGAGCATGCGATTCGTCGCCACGCCCGCGACCACAAGCGGCCGTGTCGGGATGCCCACGCTAAACATGTGCGCCACCTCAAACGTCAGCGTGCTCACCATAACGGACAGGCACAGCTCGACCTCCGGACGCAGCGGCATGGCCGCAACGCCGTGGTGGGCGTTGGCGGCCAGCTGCGACAGATATTCCGTGGCCATGGCGACTGCTGCGCTACACTCGTTGTACCATGTCTGCTTCTTCTCGAACAGCCATGTGTTCTGCTCTTGCTCGCGGCGCGCGTCGCGCAGTGCGGTGTATGAGCACGTGCTGAGAACCAGGGCACCGGTTTCTGCTTGCTCTCGGACAAAGTCTGCCTCGGCGATGGGGCAGTCGAGCACTAGGCTCAGCAGCGCAAAGAAGAGCCAGCTCTGGGAAAAGGCTTCGATTTCGCGCGGCGAGTGCCCGGAGTAGTCCCCGCGGAGGAGTTTCTTGACGCTGTAGCCGTGTCGTTGGGGGAAGCTGTCGAAGCCCTCGTTGTCGTAGCTCGGGCCGCCCAGGTACGGTATTAGGGGGTGGACTCGCTCGTAGCTGGAGGGTGGGAGGTGGTCCATACCTGGGGAGCTGTGAGGAGTACATCTCAACAGGTCAGAACAATACAGTACTAAGCAGCGGGAATATGATGCCTGATGAAGCCTGGACTTCTCTTAGCTTCAGCTTTTATTTATGTTGGCAAATATATATAAATATATAACTATATACCTCTAAAAGTATAAATGTATAAATGTATAAACATATAAATATATAAATATGTAAATATTTATAAAGGTATATAAATGTAGAGAAATATGTAAACAAATACACAGATAGAGTAATATTGGTGCCTGCGGAACGGAACAACCCGGCACTCCACGTGGACCTGATCTCATCTCTACTCCAACGTTGTACGTACAACATTGTACATATCGACATATCTAAGGACAATGCCCTGGAAGCGCAAACCCAGAAAAGAGACCGACGGCAGCGCGTCGCCCGAGTCGGTCTCGTCCTCGTCGTCCGCGCACGCTCTGCTGTCTGCCGTGCACGACTCCATCTCCGTCTCGCGGCCAGCAACCCCGACTCCAACACCACCCACCGACTCTGCCTCGCCTATACCAGAGAAGGAACTATCTCCAGAAGATGTCCGCCGACAAGCCAAACGAGACGCCGCATTCGGCCCCCTCGGCGACCCGTCGCACCTCTACAAATCCCTGCACAACGGCGGGCACATCCCCGACCCCGTGATCGACGAGCCGCCGTACTTCTACATGCTGACTACCTACATCAGCTTTCTGATACTGATCTTCGTCGGACACGTGCAAGACTACATCGCGAAATGGTTCACGCCGCACAAGCACCGGCACCTGATGGCGCGCGACGGCTATGCTCCGATATACAGCGATTTCGACAGTTTCTACACCCGCCGGCTGAAACTGCGCATGAACGACTGCTTCGACCGGCCGATTACCGGTGTCCCCGGGCGGTATATTACGCTGTTGGATCGCGAGACGGATGATTATAATCTGCACTTTAGGCTCACAGGGACGACGACGGATAGTCTGAATCTGAGTTCGTACAACTATCTCGGGTTTGCGCAGAGCGAGGGGCCATGCTCGGATTTTGCGGAGGAGACGATTCGCAAGAGCTGTATTAGTATGAGTGGGAGTGTTGGCGACGCGGCTACGTCGAGTCTGCATGTTGAGGTTGAGCGTGCGATTGCGCGGTTCGTGGGCAAGGATGATGCCTTGGTCTTTTCGATGGGCTTTGTGACGAATGCGACTACGTTTCCGGCTTTGGTAGATAAAGGCTGTTTGATTCTGTCTGATGAGATGAACCACGCTTCCATACGTTTTGGAGCGCGGCTGTCCGGCGCGAGTATCCAGGTCTTCAAGCACAACAGCATGGCCGACCTAGAGCAAAAACTCCGCGACGCCATCTCCCAAGGCCAGCCGCGCACGCACCGCCCGTGGAAGAAGATTCTCGTGACAGTCGAGGGTTTGTACTCCATGGAAGGGACAATGGTCAATCTCCCGCGCGTCCTCGAGCTCAAAAAGCGCTACCACTTTTACTTGTTCGTGGATGAAGCGCATTCAATTGGAGCTGTCGGCCCTCATGGCCGCGGCGTGTGCGACTACTTCAAGGTCGATCCGTCCGAAGTCGACATTCTCATGGGCACATTCACCAAATCCTTCGGCGCGAACGGCGGATACATCGCAGCCGACAAAGCCATCATCGACAAAATCCGCACCACCAACGCCGGGCAGGCGTTTGGCGAGGCTCCCGCGCCCCCGGTTCTCGCGCAGATCCTGAGTTCGCTGCGTTTGATTGCGGGTGAAGACCCCCTACATCCTACTGAAGGACCGGAACGGCTGCAACGACTAGCCTTCAACTCTCGCTATCTCCGCCTGGGTCTGAAACGCCTTGGATTCATTGTATACGGCCACGACGACGCGCCGATAGTCCCGCTGATGCTGTACAACCCCGCCAAAATGCCCGCGTTCTCGCACGAGATGCTCAAGCGGAAGATCTCGGTGGTGGTGGTGACGTATCCGGCCACACCGCTGGAACTGTCGCGCGTGCGGTTCTGTGTGAGTGCGGCGCACACCAAAGAGGATCTCGACAGACTGCTAGTCGCGTGTGACGAAGTGGGCGATGCGCTGCAGATCAAGTTCTCGTCTGGCGTTGCGGGGGGACTCCATGACAGGCCGGACGTGGGTGGTGAGAAGGGCGTGAGTGTCAGGGAGAAGCCGCGCTGGAGGGTCGAGGAAGTCATTGAGAGGGGCGCGAGGGATGCGAGGGGGCAGCTGTACTAGTTGCCTCGAGTCTATTGACCGTGTTCATGTAATGTTAATATTTAATAGTAGTATATAGAGTACATACGCAGTAATAACGATAATATAATATTTCACCTATTCTTTCTTAAGCACGTACCTAGGTATCTCAATAAACATGCCTGGAGGATATCTAAGATCCCGGACCCAAAGAATCCATCGCGTCGGTCGCTCTTCGATCGCGAGATCATCAATCACTCACTCATCCTCGCTCTTTATTTAATATTAATCCAGCCCTTCATGCTCTTCATGCTCTCGCAATCCATGAGCCACGACCCGTCCCTGTCGTCCCTCCTTCCACGCCTGCCGCGGCCATGGTACGTCCCTCCTTCCTCCCTCCTTCCACGACGTCCCTCACCGACAGACACCCAACCCATCCCCGAATTTCAACTTCAATAATAACTCATACTCACGATATTTGTACAGATCCGCGATGCCACCCTCGAAACCATGCCCCGCGCCATCCCCAAGCCCACTACAGCCAGAACAGCGCGCACGACACGAAACCTAGCCGCGAGCAAGAGCCTGCCAAACCTGGTCGTGCGCGAGAAGCCCCTTCCTTCTACAACCACAACTACATCTACATCTACAACTACATCTACAACTACATCTACATCTTCTGCGAGTACCTCTGCGACGTCGTCGAAAAAACGACGCCTCTCCTCGCCATCCTCGCCTCACGCCAATGCCAATGCTCATGCTAATGCTCATGCCAATGGCAAGGCTCGCTCCCGCCCGAAGCGCGCGCCGCTGACGGACTCGCAGCAGACGACGCTCGACAAGTTTCTGGCGGGGAACATGAATGGGCGGAAGGACACAATCAATCTTGTTAACAATACTGCATCAGAGGATAAAGAGCGGCCGGCGAAAAAGGCGCGGCTCGATCTTGATATCGATGCCGAAAGAGCGGACGAGGGCGAAGAGAGGGATGAATCGCCCGATCCATTGAACGTCATTACACCCATCGCCAGGCCAGCGCGGAAAGAGACGCGGAGGAAGTCTACGCCTACACTGCCAAACAAGCGGAAAACGGTCATCATCGCTGACCCTCCCACCACTACAAACACAGCAACAGCAAAAACGAAGACAGACGGACAGAAGAGGGAAAAAAGGTCCCTGCGCTCGCACGACGGCGGCTCCCGCTCCAAAAGCGAGCTGGCAGCCTACTTTCCGAACTACGAGCAGATCATCAGCCTCGAGCCGGTGGTCTCTAACGAGTTTTTGGTGTCTGGCACGGTTGTCGCGCTGCTGGATGATCTGAGCGAGCCAGTGTATCCCGAAGAGGTGGCGATGTCGCCGTCGCGGACGCGGCGGCAGCAGAAGGATAGCGATTTGGTCTCGGCGTTTGGGAATCCGTTGCTCGAGTTGCAGGGCGTCGAAAGGGTGGATCTGGCGCAGCTCAATACCCAGGTTGGCGATGGGATAGATCCCCTCAGCGACGACGTCTACTTCAAAGCGCACCGGCGGCACGAACGACAAGAAAAACAACTCCGCAATATCGAGAGAGAACGCGCGCAACACGAGAAAATACAACTCGACCGTCTGCTCGACGAGCTCCAGGGCCACGACTGGCTGCGCGTCATGGGCATAAGCGGGGTCACAGACACGGAGAAGAAACTGTACGAGCCGAAGCGCGATTACTTTGTCAAGGAGGTGTGCGCGCTGATTGACAAGTTTCGCGTGTGGAAGGAGGAGGAGAAGAGGCGCAAGCTTGAACGGGAGAGGGTGGCCTTGGAAGCTGCTGAAGCTGAAGATGAGGAGGAAGAAGAAGAAGAAGAAGAAGAAGAGGACATTAAACATCCCTCGTCCGACATCCAAAGCTACGATTCAAGCGAAGTCGACGCCGCAGCGGCGCGTCAACTGATCCAAGAAGCGCGCTCTGCTGAAACATTCTCTCCGAATACGCCCCCCAAACACCGCCGCCGACTCGTGGACGCACTTACAAGCACACCACCAAAGTCTCGGCCCCATCACCCCGCAGAAACGGAAATAGAAGAAGAAGAGAAACCCTTCGTATCGTTCTACCCCAAACGCCACCTCCGCGACGCCGCGTTCGCCAGCAGCCGGCGCAACGGGCGCAACCGGTCGGCGTTTGGCCAGCCGCTGCCGGAGATGGAGTCAGAGCGCGAGTTTCGGCTGCCAAGGGACATCTTGACGCCGGAGCTGGTGCATGCGATGGAGCGGAAGAGGAGGAGGTTGAAGAGGGAGTCGAGGGGGTAGCCTGGTACTTTGTGCTGCGTTGGCTTAGGCTGGTGTTGCTTATGTATGTATATTTATGCTTAGCGGGCGTGCTAGGTGAATGATTATTCTGTTTGTACATCTGCATGAATCATCTTCTAGACAATGCTGGGATGCTCTTGAGGGAGAGTAGGGTTGACCATCCATAGAACTAGGGACAACTCAGGACAACTGCTTGATAGGCCCCGATAACTGCCAATAACCTTGGAATTTTTCAAGAGAGACCACTAAGTAATCTCCTTCAGCAGTCAGACGTTACGGTTCTGCCATCTACTTCCATATAAGACTTGTCTGAATTATCTAGATCAGGAAAAAAAACAGGAAAAAAAGATTTGACACGAGTGGGGTTCGCTGTTGAATGTTAGGAGATGTCTTATTTTTTATGTTTGGGATCAGGAATACTGACAACCCACGCCCATTGCTGGATTGGGGATTAAAGATAGCAAATTTCTTAAATCCAACGCTGGGTAATTGGTCAGTTTTGCGTTCGACTCGCTTAAAAGTGGAGCGCTTACCCTTAGACCGCTCGGCCATCGTGCCTGCATTGCAAGTGGAGTTTTCACCTCTTGTTCTCATATTTTTAGTATCTCGCTACAATGATTGGAGTTCATCGGTTCTGGCATGATGGAAACAAGCCTAAAAACTGGAAGTCTTAACATGATAGCGAGGTAGACCTTAGTCACGATCGATTGTTTGAGTTTGGAATACTACGGCGATATCTAGGTGATGATGATAATACATTCTGGACACCTGATAGATAGCAACATGCTCATCCCATTCTTGGATAACACTGGTGAGTACACTAGTGACTATGTACCTAATTCTTCGGCGGCGGATGCTCAGCAATAGTCTCCTTGACACTCGCCCTCTCCAACATCTTATCCACCCACGCCTTCACTAGCGGATACTGCTCGCGATCAAACTGCTCCTTGCTCGCAAACATACTCGCCATGCGCTGCCAGGGCACAAAACTCAGGTCCGCGTACGACAGCTTGTTGCCCACAAGCCAGGGTCCATCCGTGTCTGGATACGCTTCTTTCTGTTTCTGCAGCCAACCCTCCAACACCCCCGTCACCCGGTTCATCTCCTTGGCATACCGCTCAAGCGCGCTCGGCAGTTTCTCGTGGTGGAATTTGGTGAACCAGGCGAATTGCCCGTAGTACGGGCCTTGGCCCGAGGTCTGGAAGTAGAGCCATTGTTTGGCGTGGTATGCCTCTGCGGAGCCGGGCGGGAAGCTGAGCTGCAGGTCTTTGTCGTACGTTTCGATTAGATACTCGACGATTGCGCCGGACTCCCAGAGGGTGAGCCCCGTGTTGGGGTCGTGCAGGGCCGGGAAGCGGCCGTTGGGGTTTATAGCGAGGTATTCGGCGCTTTTGACTTGAGGAAAGGTAAAGGAGGAGATTGAGTAGGGCAGCTTTAGTTCTTTGAGTAGGACGTTCACTTTGAACGGGTTGGGGGAGGGAGGAAGGCCGTGGAGGGTTAGGCTTTTCAATGCCATGGTGGTGACTAGCAGAGTAGATTGTTTGATTGATGATGAGAGTTATTCAATTCATCGTGAGCTGGATCCAGCCTTTTATACTTTTCTACCTACTACGAGCTTTTTGATATCTTCATATTCTACCAACACGATCTGAATTAGGGTTAGACTGACAAATCCACCTTGATTTCTTAGAAATCAATTACACCTCTATGTCTGTACCCCTGAGTAAATTGTTGGTATCGCAACTTTAGTCTTGCACAATGCGTATAAATGATTCATAATCTCCACATGCCGATTATAAATCGTTCCCTCTTACTAGTTAGTTACTTGGTTTTAGCGCTTTGTAATGCAGATTCGTCAGAAAGCAGCCAATGGGACGCACGAGTTGCGCTCTGCCCAAATAGGAATATTGTCTCTGGTTGGCCCGTTAAATCCGCTTTTCGGGGATTAGCTTTTGTTTTCGAATGTATGATTGGTTGAGATATTTAAGGTTAAAGATAATTATGCCGAAAAGGGAAAGTTGTCTCTGATTGGTCGTGGACTTTTATATCTGACGGAATTTATTCGAAGCTCATCTTCGTTTGATTATGTCTGCTATTATCAGTTGTGAAATGGCTCAATGTTGGTTGATTAGTATGCGACGCTGATTACCAATTTTATTTCACTAGCTGACATGGCGCCTGGATGCGAGTCCAGACTCATTCAATCTGAGACCGTCGTATATCCAAAGTAGATTTGCTTGATAATTATGATATTCTCTCTGATTGGACGCGGAATTAATGGACTTAAGGTTAAGGCTAATCGTCCGAAAGAGAAATTGTCTCTGATTGGTTGTGGGATTCGATATAGAATATATTCGAAGCTCATCTTCATCTGTTCACGTATTATTATCAGTGGTAGGAAAATGGCTCAATTGTTGGTTGGTATATCTGATAGAACATATTCAAAGCTCATCTATATTGATAATGATGAAGGAAATCTCTCAATTAACTGAACTGATGCTACGTTGATTACTGATGTTTTCGTTCGGTCGACTAACTACCCAACATGGCTGCCTGGATGGGTAAGTCCAGCCTCTTTATTCTGAGCTGATCTAACGTCGTATATTCATTCTCTCAAAGATTCAGACAGATAAAGAAGCCGAGGAAATAGATGAGTAAGGCTAGAGCTCAAATTATGTCAAAGAAGGAAATGGTCTCTCGTACTTCTGACATAGAATATATTTTAAGCTCATCTACATTGATAATGATCAAAAACATGACTCAATTTGATTGACACTACGCTGATTGATGTTCATTTCTGACTAACTAACATGCCTGGACAAGCCAGACGTCATTCTGAGACCAGTATATTCAAAAATCATGCTTTTCCCTGACGGACACCATAGCAATAGGCCCCTTCTCAATCGAATCCGCCGGGCTCTGCGGCTCCGAGTCCAGTCCATCCAGATACGTTCCGTCAATACGAGTATCCTGCCGATCAGAGTCCGGCCCCAGCAGCAAAAACACAAACATATACGCCCACGCCGCGCCCACAAAAACCATAATCGCGCGGCCATAGTCATACCTCTTCGTCCCGTTGGCTGCTGGCTTGAGGGGATACCGCTCGCCATAATAAGTCTCGATCGTCGTAATCGGCGACGACGCCAGATTGCCGAGCTGATACGTAAACCCAACCATGAGCGTCCTCAACGCATCAGGCGCCAGTTCCACGAGGTGAATAGGAATAGGCCCCCAGACGCCGATGAGCGCAAAATGCTGGAAAAAGACTGGCGCACCAATGACCATCCCACGCCCGTTGTGTCCTCCACGCGTGAGTATGTAGGCTGGCAGGATGCAGGCGCCCAAGATGCAGTTGCAGAGCATGGTCAGACGGCGGCCGGCAAATCCGCTGATGTAGCCCATTGTGATCCCGCCGCAGAGCGCGCCTAGATTGCCGGTTATGGTGATAATGGAAGTTTTCGCCGGGTCCATCTGCACTTGGTTTTTGAGGAAGGTCGGGTACAGGTCGATGGCGCCGTGGGCACACGCGTTGAAGCCCGCCATGAGCAGGAACATGTATGTCAGCAGCACCCAGTTGTGTTTGATCAGCTGGATAGAGTCGTGTGCGAAGGTTCGGAATTCGCTGATTCGCTTCTCTTCACTTCCGCTGGTGTGGCTTTGTTGCAGCTTCAATGCCTGCATTTTTTCTTCGCGCTCGGCTTTGATTTTCATAAAGTGCTGCGTTTCGGGCAGCCACCAGCGCAGCAGGATGATAAGAACAGGTGGTCCAGCGCCGAACCAGAACAGACTGCGCCAGCCGTGCGGTGTTGTAGGTACGAGAGCGCGGTACATGGATGAGGCGATCAGGGTGCCGAGCGAGGTGCAGCCTTCGAATAGACCGGATAGAAGGCATTGGGCGTCTGGGGGGAGGTCTTCGAGGGCGATTGCCGCTGAGGGGCCAATTAATCCTATATCTTGTCAGAAACTATAATGTTTATACGTATATGGTTGATTCGTACCTCCCATCGCAATACCATACAACGCCCTCACGCCCAGAAACTGAGACAGCGAAGTGCAAAACCCAGACGCCATCTCGAGCACCATCAGACACACCAGATTGACAATCATCGGCCACCGTCGGCCGTACCGATCGCAGCACGTCCCGAATATAAACGCGCCGACCGGTCGCATCATCAGCGTGATCGTTATTGACTTGAAAATACGTCAGCCATACAAGGATACCACAAATTTCCAAGTTCCAGGGACGGGAGATTACCCAAGAAATAGCAGAATTAGGCTTATCAAACGCCACGCTCAGTTCAGTCACCGTCATGGTCACCGTCGAATACCCAAACGAATCCCAGGCACGCCCCAGTGCGCCGCAGAGGAACATGAGCCATTGCGCTTTTGTGACTTGACGGAGGATTTTGAAGAGGTTTCGGCGGACTGGTCGGTTTTTGGGGGGCGCAAGGTTGGTGATGCGTTTGGAGAGGTAGGTTGATATACGATTGTGTTGTTGGGGAGGGTTGGTCGTGGTCATGGTCACAAAGACAAGAATATTTCTTCTGTTATGGGCATGGAATCATTACGTCTGATGAAGATATGGCCTGTCTGTCTTCTCTTATAAAGGGAATAACTACTATCTACGCCATATACGAAGGGGTCTACTGTGGTCAACTCCGTTATCACACGTATTCCCTCAAACCATTCCGGTCGAGAAAAGAATGTGCCACACACATGCACGAGTAGTCGTCGGTTGCTGCGCATAACCTGACCAGCCAGCAATCACTGCAGACAGTATGATGCATTCGAGTGGCGCAAAGCCATGATAGGGTGTCCAAATCGTGGAATGGCCACCTTTCTGTCCGCTCGTCAAGACTCCAGTCAGTATGAACGGAGCAAAAAGTCCCGTTAATATCGGGCAGGAATGCATCAAACCTCTCACGATCCGAGTGAGAAGTGTTTGCAAAAAAGTCGCACGTGTATTACAAACTTTGTGCGCTGTAGTTTGTACGTTTTTAAGGATCGTCGAGTTAGGGTTCGGCCGGAAGGGCGGCCGACGACGGAAGGGGGACCGAAAGGTACCAGAGTATGCAAATGCTTCTTTTTATCTTGTTTTCTGATTGGACGATTTGGGCAATCCAGATAGCTAAGCTATTGTCAGTGGAGAAGTGTACCCATATTTTGAAAATCTGAGAAATAAATATATGCATGTAACGATAGCCTGTGCTTCCACATGTCAGTCCGTCCTTCGAGGTCTGAATTTAGTCCAAGCTTGTCACTCTGTGCGACATGGCATGCGGAGACTGAGGTCTGGCGCATTCATGCAAGTCAGGTTGGTAGATCAAACAGGATGAAAAGAGGATACCCGAGCCACTTTTCATGACGGAAAGCAGGAAGAAGCGAGAAGTAAGGCTCCGCAGTCCAGTCCTCGAGAGTACGCTCCATTGAGATGTGGACAGTACATAGCTAAGCTAGATTCCACCCATCTGATACCTACGGAAACTAGTTTAAGCAACAAGACCACGTTTTCCAAGGTTTATTGCATCGGATAAGCCCGGAGACTTCTGATTTCTTTATGGGCTGCGTGATAATCCACCATTCTTGACATCAAAATCAAATCCCTCATCTGTTCTAAACTGGAGCTTGTTGGGATGCCCTACTATGAATGAAATTGGACTGGAATTTATGTGTGTGTAGTACACTACATCAACGGTGCACAGGAAGAAAGGATGAGAAACGAGTCTTGAGGATCGATTGATGTGGCTTTTTGATCCAGCAAATCTACGTCTATACATCTACAGCAACATTCTCCATCCACCATCCACATCCATCCCTTCGGTTCAACCCTTGACAGCAGCTCTAAGCATGGTTTCTCAGCTCTGGCTCTGATCCAAATTTCTGTATACTACACGTATGTTGTGTGCATCAATGTAGCCGGTTATCCGATCAAACCACGTCCGCCATCAAGGGATTATAATCACCCTGCATACACTACACAGAACGTACACAAGATAAGAGTGTGAGCAAGTGAATGTGGCGAGAGACATACTAACTGAGGTAATTTTATCATCATCCTGTTTTTGACATGACATTATCCCACTTACCTGCACACACCTACTTCGTGGGTAAGCCCCTTCATTCCAACCTTATGCATACACTAGACAGGTATGACCGTATGAGTGCTTTCTTTTGCTCCCCTTGCTTGTTCCAGTGGACTAGATCTGGATACCGCTCCACTCATTCCATTAAATTTGCATCCCGAGTTGGGTTAGTTTCCTTTTTATTCATGCGTTCTGGGAAGTTGTGGGAAGAGAGGGGAAGGGATAAAGTTGTCGACATAAAAATCATAGCACCCTTGGTGACAGGCCTGGGTCTCACAGCAGCCTAGAATCATACAATACTCATATCATGACATTTTCTATATACTGTTGAATCAACTTGAATGCTCTGCATAAAATTGAAGTGTTGCAGAGAAAGCTATATTGGTAATATATTAGTTGATACTAAATAAACATCCTATAACTACATCAGGGTAACAATCTGTTGACTGGAGGTAGTTGAAGACAATCATACCCATAGCCTGTCTATTGAGATCATGTGTTTTACTCCGTTTGTGTTTCATGACACAGCAGTGACATTCTGGGGTGCAATGAGTAAACATATGCTCCATCCTTGTTGTGTTTCTTTCCTTGTAGCAACATCCACAATCATATGCACAACAGCCACCCGTAGCTTTACATGCCTGTTGTATGGCCTTTCACAATCATATCAAAAATGCGAATGCATGCACCCTTTGACTTTTTATATAGATACTCATGGCGCTTTTGAATGTGATTCCACCAGAGTTCCTCAAATTTAGCGTTGTTATCCTTGTCGTCATGACTTTTGTCACGATCAGCCTCGAGGTAATATGACTCCTCTTGCTGAGTCAAAGCAATAATATGCCATTCGTTCTCAAGAAATGTGTTCGCCCATTGCGATTGCCTTTTTTTGTGCTTGGACGATTCGAATGTTTTGGCGAAAAGCAATACCGCCAAAGCAGCTGGAATTTTCCCATGGCTGATGGAATGTTCCTCGATTCTGGCAAACATCTCGGCAATTGATCACAGTTATGAATGACTGGAAATAAACACTAGTAATTAACAGTTGGGCGCTTCACTGCCGTGTCCGGATCAAAGATGAGATGACTGTCGAGGTGTGACAAGATAACACGCGGAAATGAAAATTGTCTGTGTTGGAAGGCGAGTTGCAATACTGCCTATTTAGGCAGTAGTCACTAGCAGTCATAACGACGCAATGCTTTTCATCTTAGCACTTACATGGTTACCAATTATTATAAAATAGCGGAACAAATTCGGATGCTAGGCACCCAGACACATATAGTATGGTGCAGATCATTCAAGGAAGCCCGTCGGACATCTCTTCATAGACAATGTGAGTATAGCGAGCTTATACTTCCCTTTTGCTATATATCATACATAATTTAGTGAACTATCTTCACTGCCTTATACCACGTTAGGGGTACCTAGGTAGCTGTACTCGAGACCTGAGACTAGACGTTCATTTTTAGATGTTTAGAGATAGGGCGATTATACAGGGGAAGAAGCCACAAACACACACGATACTAATGTCATATTGAATATTCCATATGCTGTCCAGTCATCTCCCTGATACACCGCTGCCTAGTAGTCTAACACAACGCTGTCTAAAGCATGCGGCCTAGCCGCTGCCTAACATACTACAATATGCTACTTGATCTGCCACAAAACGAAGTACCAAACCTACGTGGACCATCCCTTTCGTGCAAGTATACCACCAGTGAACAAGTATTGGGACGCCCTCTCGTAAGTCATTGTTCCGTCCTGTAGGTGAAGGCCAGGAGAAGAAACAAAGCAGGCAACGGATGTATTTGCCGCTGTTGTTGTTCGAGACACCATTCAACGTATCTAGGTAGGTATCTTTTTTCAACCGAAAACCGAGGAGTGCTGTATTTATTTCGCGTCATGTTACTTCTCGCTGCGCTCCGGGGCTTGCTTAGAGTGCTGAAACCCTTAGCAAACACCTTTGAATACTTTGCCAATTCTGTTCAACTCGATTCAGTATCCGTCTCTGCAGAGTGTATCTTTCCAAACAGATAGATAAGTAAGCTCGTACATGTTCATTTCAATCTACCAGTAGATTGGCATATTTCATATTCGACTTCTTCGAGACCGGCTCTTTAGGCGTAACGTATCAGTCTCATTATCTTAATCGATGTTTTCTACATCTATCTGCAACGCGCCACAATACCTTCCCAGGCCTGAAATTTGATCCGAGGCCCAGTCTCCCTAGAAACATTTGTCTGAAGTGAGGAAGAGACAAGAAAATCAACCTCAACTCCCTGTGGGACTTCCCAAACAACATCTTTCCCGGTCCAATTCATTGCAACAAGCCACTTCTCCTGTGTTCGTGCACCTGTTCTCAAATATGCGTAAACCTGCTCATTGCCAAAGTCCACATCCTCAAATCCCCCATATACAAAAACATCCTTGTTCTTCTTTCGTTCTCGTAGCGCCTGCTGCCAGTACTGCCAGACTGATAGCTTTCCTTGGCTTGGGTCCTCGAACTCCACTTGCGCCTTCACATTCACGGATTTGTAGTCATCATTCACTTTCATCCAAGGAGTCACTCCGGGAACAGCAAATCCTGAATTGGGTTCATCACTCCACTGCATTGGAGTGCGGGCATGATCTCTTGCCTTTTTCTGAAGTAGTTGTCGTGCTCTTTTCAGACCTTCAGACCCTTCGGGATGCAAAGTTTTCATCTTATGCCAAAAGCTGAGGGATTCAACATCCTTGTAGTCGACTTCAGGGTCCCCTTCAGAGAAATAATTCCGCATCCCAATCTCTTGGCCCTGGTAAAGGTACACGGTTCCACCGAGCGTTGACTGCATAAGTGCCAATAATTTGGCACCACGGTCACGGAACTCATCGCTGTCGTCTGTGTAGCGCGACACGGAGCGGGCCTGATCGTGGCACTCTAAGAAAACTGCGTTCCATCCATCCCACTGGATCATCTTCTTTTGCCATCCGGACATGATTTCCTTCAGTTCTGTTAATTTCCAGCTGCGTAAGCTCCACTTAGAGTCGCCTTTAGTTTTGATATCCTCGATTTCCATGTGATCGAAGGTGAAGATCATGTTCAACTCGTTGGCTGTAGATCCTACTGTCTTGATGATTTCATCCATGTTCGTGACATATGCTGTTTCGCCGACGGTGATGGTGTCATATTTCGATAGGACATTATCAAATATACCATGCATGAATTCATGGAAGCGAGGCCCGTTGGTGTAAAACATCTCACCAGGCTGGAATTTGGAATCCGGTTCGATGACTGGAGCATCCGGGAAGGATTGGTCTTTGGAGATCAGGTTGATCACATCCATACGAAAGCCGGCGACACCACGGCTTAACCAGAAGTGCATTACCTGAAAAACTATTTTAGGGGCCCATTGACAAGAAAACGGTCATAATATGGGTGCACTCACATCATAAACAGCCGCAATAACTTCTGGATTTTCCCAGTTCAAGTCGGCTTGTTCCGGTGTGTGCAAGGTCAGGTAGAATTCTTTGGTCGCTTCATTCCACGTCCAGACGCTGTTCGCGTTGTTCAAAATCTGTGCCCAATTATTTGGAGGTAGAGGTCTGCCCGATTCATCGTACCCGCGCGCTGGTCTCCAGATATACCAGTCTCGTTTTGACGAATTCTTAGACTTGGCCGACTCGATAAACCAGGGATGCTGATCCGATGTATGAGTGACGACCAGGTCCATCATGAGCTTCATGTTGTGGTCTTTGAGAGTCTTGATTAGCATATCAACGTCCGCCAAATCGCCGTAGCGGGCATCGATCGATTTGTAGTCCGCGATGTCATAACCCATATCGACTTGTGGAGATTTGTAAACTGAGGTAGAAGAAGTCAAATAAAATTGGTCAATAATGTTCACGGACAGCCAGTATAACAAAAATGGACACTCACTAGGGCTCGTCCATACGACGTCGATTCCCAAACTCTTCAAATAAGGGACTTTCTCAGTTATTCCCCTCACATCGCCCCAGCCATCTGCCAAGGCAGCAGATTTGGCGCTCTTGAAACTTGCTGGGTAGACCTGATAGACTATGGCCTCTTTCCACCATTTCGGGGTATTGTAATTAGACGAAGTGACCGAGGAAGACTTAGGATCTGCGGACATCTCGTTTTGAGTGATCGATTGCTGTTGATCGCGCGCTGGTGGCATGTTCAAGAAGCAAAATAAAACTATGCTGTTGTAACCTTGATTTATCTTCAAGGGTGTTCTACAGCTTCAGGATTAGCTATTCGAAGCAATAGTGAGTGACACTTATAAATATATATGACGTTGATTTAGGCTTGTCTCACAGTTTCCTATTTCGGATTTGATTTCGCGACGTGGGTCGAGCGAGTTTGCGCTAAATGCTAGTTCGCCAGTGATAAATAACTGAGAAAGCCATCCCCCAGCAGTAGACCGGTGCTTAGACTTACAAGACTAAGTTCCACAGTGAACCCTGCTTATAACGAATCAATGTTTAGGTTGGTAGCCACGCCCTTGGTTCGTGAACGTTTTCTGGTCTTATATACCCAATTTTAGGCAGATTCGCATAATGTCATAAGGCCAATGCAGGCCCGCCCAAACAAAATACACTGGTATATTTTCTTTTAATCCAGATTATGTGAAGCGCCTCTGGGCCAAATAGCGATCATACAGAAAAAAGGCCGAGGAACTGAAAAGAGAGCAAATAACCCAAAAGGAGGTAATGATGAAGAAAATGAGCAGCCAATAAAGATAAACAAGTTCCCAGGTTATGGTACAAAAATAACAACCACCTGCTGTCATTTATCATCCTCAATGACGGTCTCAAATGTGGGGGTTATGATTGAAAGAAAAAAGGACAAGCCTCCCCAGGTTTCGGAGCAATATCAGCCGATGCCTGAGTGAACAGTCTCTAGTGCTCTATTCTAGACTCTGCATGCTCACCAGATCAAGTCACTTTTGACAGCCGAGCAGGTTTCATAGAAATACTTATTAAAATATATGGAAGAATCATCCCATTACTCTCATTCTTTCATGCCCCCGAACTGCAACATATATATTGCAGACTCGAAGTCTCAACCCTAACAAAAACCTAGAATCAACCTTGGAATGCACAAATCGGGCGAAGAGGAGAGATAATTTATTAATAAATTACCTCGAAGGACAAATGACCCGTTATTACAAAATCTTGCAGTTTAACAGGTCAGTTAGGGCATGATAGCCCTAACACTAACCATTAACAAGTAACCAGCATTATCCGCCTGTGTCACGACCTCACAACTCCGCACGCTTCAGACAAGGATTATAACCGATCAACTAACCCCTCTGATCCTTCCGATTTAGCCTGCCGATCATGGCTGGGTTGATTTGATTTAACCTCCGAGCAAGACTCTGCCCGTCACTGCTGTTTCCCTCACCTGTTGTCAGTGCGTTGGTTAAGGCTTCTGGCAGTCCTTTTCCGGAGGCCATCATATAAGACCTACACTCGCCGGCTTCAGAATAAACATGTGCCGATCCATCTTCCTCATGCTTTCTATTCTTTTTGGTTGAATCTTTATAAGGCTAACAGCTTACACAGCGTCACAACAAAACCGAGATTTGCCACATAACCATCATTTAGCAATTCCTCAGCGGAACGTCGGTTTCCAGTACCAACAGGCCATTCGTTCTACTGCCTACAAGGGATTTCGTTTTGTACCCCCGCAGATAATAGTGCTACGTAGTTTCACGCCTGAAAGTACATGGCGGCTTTAAAGCCATAAATGCGGGGTGGATGCATAATTAATGCATCTTTCTGGGCGATCATTAGCTCAATAATAAATAAACACGCATTGATAATTGAACATCTATTGACGAGAATTCAAGGAAAGGTATTGGGAGTCAAACCAAGTTTCGGTCATTTTCTGCTTGTGCACAAGCACTGGTGTGATATTTGAAATATGTAACCTAGTGCCTCATACCTGCTCAGTGCTCAATATATACTTAGGTACTAAGAGACGTTCCAAGACTCTTTTTAATGTAACTGCAACCCTCCAACGTCATTTATACAGAGCTGTTCTTTGAGGCAGATGAGCTTCAAATCAAAGTCATTTGACAGCTCCCTGCCAAGCATGTTTGTAAAGAGTTGAATTCCATCCATCTTACGAAGATCAATCGCTTCCTTACCCCTCGAGTAGATCACTCTTCAAGTTATCCGGTATATTACCCGATTTATTATCCGGTACCTAGGCATGTTGCATGGTGAGCTTGCATAAAAACGTTCCAAGGTTGTTCCTCTAGTTATATAAAGCACTTATGGAATAACAAAATTCATGATAATTAGTGAAAGAGCAAACAGAAATCAAATATTACAATAAAATGTTTCTAGCACTCTCAATATTTTGCCTCGTTAGTATCGGCCCTGCAGCGGCCCTGTCTTTCAATCTTGCCAATTTCAATGGCCAGCTGGATGACAGCTCAGGCGTGCTGAAATCCTTAATACCAACCGCCAATCTGACATTAGACTTCTCTATCCTGGACGATTTCGATTTCAGAAATGGCGACGGTAACTATCATACCGGGGATATTAATTTGAGGTATCGCACCGAAGGTCAATCAAATTGGACGAAGGCCTCCACCGCCACAAACCGTAGCAATTCCGGGGATAAATTAGCAGCCAGCAACGGTGATATCTCCGCGTGGGACCTATCAGCTGTGTTCGAGGGCTCCGGCCTCAACGTGACGCGAACCTGGACACAGTATGATGGAAATCTCGTCCTTTCACTGAAGCTCACAAACATGCTGCCAGACAAAAATATCGAAGTCGGCGGACTTGGGTTTCCTCTTGAGATCAACAACATATTTACAAACAAGACGGCCGTAGAAGCCATGGACGAGTGCAGCTTGATCGATCCATATATTGGTCTGAATTCTGGATATGCCGCGGTGCGACGATTGAACGGTCTTGGTCCCAATATGGCTATCACACCATTCACCGCTGTGACTTCATTTGAAGCTTGGAACTTCCTAGAAGAGGAATATGGTAGCTTGTATTATCAGTCCACCGATTATGAAGGAAACTATGAGTGGTTGGTGCACACTGCCGCATATGCAGATGATGAATGGGAAGGGATTGAGCCCTGGAATGAGCCAACATCTCTATTGCTAGAGCCTGGAAAGAGTGCTTCTTACGCATTTCTTTTTACTGTTGTTCTGGCGGTACAGGATATTGACAGCCATGTTGCAAGCCTTGATATACCTGTCGCCATAGGGGTACCTGGATATATCCTGCCTAAAGGCACAGTGGGAAGCTTGTACCTGAATTCAACCTTTCATGTGTCAGCAATCGATGTCTATCCGACAAATGCTTTGGTCATATCTGATATCGCCCATAGTCCATCTGCTCCTTGGGTTGGATATTCTGTTATTCCCTCCGATGATGCTTTTGGCAGGGCCCGTGTCACCATCTCGTGGTCGAACAATGCTACCCAGACCGTACATTACTGGATCACGGACGATACTGCCACCGCAATTGGGAACGTTGGGGAGTTTATCGCAGCTAATCAGTGGTTTACCAATACCTCAGACCCATTCGGTCGAGGACCTTCGATCATCTCATACAACCTGGAAACAGAAAGTTTTGTGCTAGACGACTATAGAGTATGGATTAGTGGGTTGAGCGACGAAGGTGGCAGCGGTAGTTATGTGGCATTTGCGCTGAAACAGGTCTTTCAGCCGGTCTCTAGTCAGATTCACATGCTCGAAAAATATGTGAACGAGACCTATTGGGGAGGTGTTCAGCATTCGAGTGGCGATGAGATGTATGGTGTCAAGAAAAGTATCTTCTACTATAACACGTCGGTCGATTGGGATTATTCACCTGTCTACGATTGGGCTGGCTCATGGGACGAGGCCGAAGCATATTCGATCGACCGAGCCTACGACTATGTCTGGACAAGTATCCTATACTGGTCCCTATACGAGGCTGATCGGGTTTCCCCGGGCATATTGAGCGTTCAAGACCCGATTTGGTATCTTGAGCAAGCTTATCAGACAGTATTTTACGTTTTGAACAACTCGGACACCATCGGTTATGTATATGACGGTCTTATGGGCGAGTCCATGTGGGGAAACCTATTGCAATCGCTGTACTATGAGAATATGACTGCCGAAGCATCGTCACTAATACCACTTCTCCGTGAGCGCCAGATATATTGGAGCCAGCAAGCAGATCCATTTGCCAGTGAGCAACCATGGGACTGCACTGGCCAGGAAGGTATTTATTACTGGAGTCAATACTTTAATGACAGTAATACAGCTCTTCGAACAATCGAAAGCATCCATGGTTATGACCCAGTCGCTGCGCATTGGGCATGGAATGGAAACGCACGAAGGTATTGGGACTTTACGACTGCTGGGAACCCAAACACGTCTCGAATTGAGCGACAAATTCATCATTATGGCTCATCACTTAACGCAATTGGTCTTCTCGATTATTACCGCCGCAGTGCCGATCCGGAATCATTGGATAGTTTGTATGATCTCCGTCTAGGCTATGCTGGAGCCATGGCGTCCTTGAGCAACATTGATCAAAGTGGGTTTGGCTCGATGGCATTCCATAGTTACCCATACACACTTGCATGGGATACATATACTGGTGACTACGGTCCAAGCTTTGTCGGTCACTACCAGACCTCTTCAAGCTATCTTGCACAGCACCCTGAATTCGGCTGGATTGCTTTTGGTGGTAATGTCGATATTTCCTCCACAGACATAACGGTAACTCCATTGGACTCTCTCCGCAGACGCATTTATATCGCTCCTATTGGGCTTTATGTCATGTTTGAGGCTGGCCAAATCCAAAGCTACACGTGGTCTGTGGATGAGAAAACTCTCGAGGTAGTGATTGCGCCCAACATCAATGCTACCCAGATCACAGTGATGTATTTTGAACAGACGTCGGCAGTGCTCGCCCCTGGAGCTGTTGTCCTTAGTACGACGGGCTTAGAGAGCACTATAACTGGGGGCTATGTTGTTGAGATACCAGCAGGTGGCACGACAACCCTACAGTGGAGCGTGAATGATTCTTGAAGAGGTATTGCGACGTGTTACGTGACCTTCAACACCACAAGGAGCATGAAATTGGGATAGGTTCCTTGACAGCGCCTAGAGGTCAAGGAAGCTTGTCAACTGCTGCTGCAAAGAAAGGGGTCCCAAGGAGAAGGGCAAAAAACATCAAGTCCCAGAGGAAGGTGTGGTACTTTGTATGTCTCCGGGTCGAAAAGCAGAAGTGGAAGGAATGATGCTTTTGTATGTATTAGAGACGGCTCTTTCCTAAATGTAAAGGTCCCCTTCCTCTTCTCTCTCTCTCTCGCTGCTCTAATCCTATTCTACTCTTTGTCTTTCATCAACCACTTGAAATACATCGGACTTTTCCTCTTTTCATTTGATTTCCTTAAGATATCAAAACAATCCAATCAAAGCGGTCCTAAACACGGAATTCAGTGATTTACGAGGACGCCGGGAGAGGGCACGATGTTGTCTGTCATAGCCCAATCATCACACATAATGCTCATCAAATATACTTATCAGGGAATATTCTAGTGACTACGATCGATTTCTCAAACTGTTCGGAATCATCTTGGGGTCAATTGTGGGCGGCTTCATTGTGCTATCGGCGTATGTGTAGTTGTGCTAAGGCTGGTTCGAATCTTAATACTAATCAATGGAATTGTGGCAGTCTTGCATTTTTTGATTTTCTTTTACATACCGAATGCGATTCGCTTCCGCCGGTGGAAGAGGGCCTTGGAGAGGGGGCAGGAGGAGGATCTGGAGATTGGGTGGGGATGGGGACGAGTACGAAGAACGCAGACGTTGAGGACTGTAGGTCGCGTTTAGTGATGGATTTCGATGTGCTGCGTCTCTGGAATCAATAAGGTGGATGGGAGAATTCATTATATGCACTCTTCTGAACATACTTTTGTTAACAGCCCTCTTGACTCCCCTTTAGACAGCGATCTTATATTACTAGCTGCCTTCTATCCACGGATAACATAGGGACAATTACTCTAGCGAAAACTTCCGTGTACTGAAATGACTGTAGATATATGAGAGAAGATCCATCACAGTTTCACGAAAGAATACGGTCGAAATCTGCTCACACTCACCACCGATCTGGGGATTACACTTCTAATGTCCTGGGTATGCTCACCCAACCCCTCGTAGTCAAATACCGTACTTTGAAACACACTCTGATTGTCCCAGATGGCCAGATCATACTGTTTGCGCCGCTTGATCCGCACCTGCAGGTCGTGGTTAGCCAGAATAAATTGTCATTGCCACGGCAATGACAATATGCCTGGAGAAATGATTTGGATTGATATAATACATGCATTAGCAATGATTGACTATACCGATGAGACTCATTCCAATATTTGGCCTTGGTGCCACCAGGCCCATCTACTTCAACCAGTGATGTTGGCCGGGGTCCTTAGCGTTCTCGCTTGACCGCAAATGATAGTGGGGAGGTAATCGCATCATGTTGACTGCGCAGTTTGTAAAACTAGGACGCTCAATTGTTAGCATAGAGTGATCTTAGATGCATCAGGGCAAATCACTCACGAGTGTGCAGATGATGATAATGATGATGGTGTGTTGATGCCTTGATATAACACGGGCGGGAGGTTAAAGAGGAAGCGCGAATCTCAACAGGAAGGAAATTTGTGAGTAGGCAGCAGGGAAGGCGCTTGCCTACCCTTTGTTATATAAAATAGGGCAAGAAGCCCAATTACCTAGGCTTAGCGCAGTTTACACAGTTTCAACTTTCAATCCAAAGGTACAGCCAGTGATTATCTCAACCGCTGTGTTCAAGCTTGCCACGATTGCTGATGGGGTCCTCGGACGTGAAGTTGTTTCTAAAACGGTCAGTTTGAGATACGCAAGATATGCTCATATGAATTAGACTCGATATTCCACAGGCTCCGTCCTAAGGAGCTTGAATGTCTTAGGTTCGCTTCGATACGGTTCGTCAGATCGCACTCATTTTCATCGGGCCTCCGATAGAAGTCCAACGCTTCATTCCAAAGTTCTTGGGCTGTTCGCAGCTCCGAATCCCCGTTTTCGTTTCTGGCTTGCTTATCTTCGCCATCTTTCATCAGAGTCCAGGCCAGTTCGTCAATTGCTCGCATGGTTTCCAGATGGCGCCTCCCCCACCATTCAGTATACACCGAAATGACCTCGAGAAGCAAAGTCCGCGCCTCAGCAAATCTACTAAGTTTGGTCAGAGCTCTCCCCATGTTCAGCTTGAGTGAGATCTGAGCTGGTTGGTGTTCGCCCTGCCAGTTCTTTTGGCCGTCATATACCTGCAGGAACAGGTTCAATGCCTCTGGTACAGAACCCTTTCGAAACAATACCTCGCCCAAGTCATTCACGATGCGAAGATACAGGCGTTCCCGCTCGTTGCGCATGAGAATATGTGTATCTGCTGTGTCTTCCGAGAAGTGCGTAGCTGCATTTCGCAAGAATTCCTCAGCTTCATCTAGCCTGTCGGTCATCATGAATACCACGGCTTTGTTGTACATGATAGACATTGATGCATTAGGTGTGAAAACCCCGAGCTCGCTCATCAGGTTGGATGACTTGTCAAAGGCGACCAGTGCTAGCCTAAAATTCCGTTGAGATGTATATACAAGTCCAAGATTGGTGAGCACGTCGGCTAGGAACCCAATATTTTCAGGGGTGGGAGCCTGGAGGTCTAGGCCGTATGCAATCATTCGGTAAATGAGGGATGCCTCATTGTATTTGCCAACATGTCTGAACACCCGGCCTAGGCTTTCCAGTTCAGTGAGGTTGGTGTTCGGCCCCCCTTTCCCTCCTTTGATGTAACTCCAGCATAATTCGACATGGGGCACCAGTCGCCGCATAGTCTCCCAGGCATGTATCTCATAGGACCTTGGAACTTGGGCAGACACGAGCGATATTGCACATCGAATATATTCTTGTTCGTTCACCTTTACCCTTTGTCTGGCTACCGCCTGGATTGCTGGGTGTATTTCCCACGAGTGATTTCCCTTAGTAGAGGCTTTCAACTCAATGAATGACATATCCGCCAGCAAGGGGTAGTAGCGTCTGAAGGACGTGTGGTATCGAGACAGATCTTGAAGCCATTGAGGATATGTATCGTCTAATGCATTGAAACAGATATCATACCACAGGTCTCCATGGTGAAGGAAACTGAATAAAGTCAATATCTTTGCCGCGGTCGGGTCGACATTCTCAAGCTCTTCAAAACTTAGGTCCATGGAGCGGTATAGTGTTTCATCTGTCCCTAGTATTTCACAGGTCTCACTATTGTTTTTCCATAGTTCCAGGTATTCAGTGACCGGAGAGCGATAACGAGATATAATAGACGTCGCAAGACGAAGCGCTAATGGCAGCCCTTTGAGCAAGGACACCAGCTCTTCCACCCCTGGTATCACATGTCAGCTGACATTGGTATAGAATAATGCAACGGCTGTGTGATGGATATACCTTCTATCAACAATGGGTGGATCTGGGATCGGAGTAGACTGACTGCATCTTCATGATTCAACCCTTTCACCTCCCAGATCCGATGATATCTCTCTACCACATCGCGACTTCGGGAAATGAGAAGAATATATCCTCGATGGAGTCTACTGATGTAGCTGTGAATTTCGAAAGAAGCAGAATTTTGCGCCGAGGGCGTTGTTCCATTCACTCCGTCAATGACTAGCAGCCATCTCCTATCCTTCAAGCGGTTCAGCTCATCGAAGAATAAATTCACAAGAGCTTGTCGCCTCTCCACAGTAATCCCCGGTAAAGGCACACTTTCTGAGGCAAGATTGTTATCCACACCCCCAGATTTTAGCATGCTGATAACGCTTCGCTCAAAGCTCTCCTGGCTTTCGCCATTTATCCAGAAGATCTCGCGCTCTGGGTGGCTTGTGAGTTGTCGATTGACAAAATTTGCAGCTAGTTGAGATTTCCCTATCCCAGTTAGACCCCAGAGAGAAACAACGGATTTCTGAATGGGAGCTTGGGATGGGAAGCCTAGTTCCTCCTCCAAGAAGGCCATCTCCTCTTTTCTCCCTACGAAAGTCGACTTTTCCGGCAGAGAATTTGTCAGGCGAAGGTCTTGATTCCTAAATGGCGTTAATTTTTCCTCTTCAAAGTCCCGGACGTCTATCAGCAAGTTAGTTTTGTGTGTGTCCGAAGATTTGGGGAATATTTCGTCCCTAGAACATAACCTACATTTTCCGCCCGCTTGATGCTCGCTAGGCAGACACAGCAAGACCTCCTTGGCATATGCAGCTGCCACTATCGCAGCATATGGCTGCCAAGCGTTATTCTTGGATGAATCTGCAAAATCGCTAATCCCTCGAATCACAGCCACTTGCAGTCTGTTCATGATGCCGGCGGCTTCCATCTCCACTGCGATACCGCCGTATAGGTCTTTTAGCTCGTCTCTTTTGGCCTTTGACTTGACTACTGTATTTCCAGAGAGAATTGTGCCATAGTGCACCTTAGGATGAGCTAGATCTGTTTGCGAAGTAGCGGAGTCTGGCTTCCGAAATTCTGGCTTCTTCTCCACGACCCGCAAGTGTCGCCTGAATTGCGTATCATTTCGAGCGCGAATAACGTTGATCACTGATCGGAGCAGTGGATGTGTTGAGTTCTGCCAGTGCTTCAATTCATATCGATCTCCCTCTACCACCTTGCCGAGGTCATATCCTACGACCCCAGGACGGTCCCCCTCAGGAACCGCTACTGCTATGTCTCCAAGCTGCATGTCATGAGCCAACGAAGGTACTCCACCGGCAATACCGACCAGGAGACCCAATTGCAAATTTGGCAAGTCTCTTAGAACCTCTGCAACTACACTTCCGGAAACGGCAAGGCCTTGTTCCTGATAATAACCGACAACAGCTGCCTTGTGAGGGCCGATTTCTCCGATGGTATAGAGCACGTTTTGACCTCGGACCCTGGGCGGAACTTCTTCAGACACCTTGTCAAGCATGGCAATCGCCGCCCGGAGCTCGACCTCTAATGGGCAAAGCCAGACAATCGTGCAGTCCTCGAGAGGCATTTCGAAGCGGATAAACCGAGTTTAGTCTTTCACAGGAGGTTTTTGGCTGAGTTGCATTTCAGTCCAAAGGTGTATATATATATACTTTATGGTATTTTTTTTCTCTATTGAATTGGCCCAAGTTCACTGGTGACGCCCCTAGAGAACGGACTCAGGGTACATCGATTGGAAGAGTTTCATGCTATAGTGCAGTGGATATTGAAATGGGCTGCGTTCTCGGCCACGCAGGGGTGCATGCAGTACTGCAGGTTGACGTGTTGCTCTGCGTAAGGCGGACAAAGCTCAGCCTCGTCACTTTTTGAATTCGCCTCGGCCGACACCTCTACATCTCACAAGGCTCCACAAACATCACTACAAAATGTTCAGCGCAACAGGCTCCTCTCCAGAATTCCCATCCTCAACCCTCCCAAGGCCCAACAGCCCAACTTCCTCCTCCTAAATGGTCAGTCGACCCCTTATACATTATCCCATCTAAAATAAGACAATCGCATTATCAGGACCTGATTGTTTCCCGTAGCGCCGCTCTTCACGACCTGTTACTCCGGCGTCCTCCATCGGAAGTCATGCGTCCGGAATCTCCCACCCCCCTGGTTCGCGCAAACGACGCCGGATGTCGATTCTGGACGATGTCTCGGGTGATGTGCTCCTCAAGCGCGTGAAGGATTGGGATGATGGGCGACCAACGTGCCTTCCTTCGCCATGCGGGCCACCTCCATTATGGACGGAAGAGACAAGCGGCGTAACAGAATCAACAATCGAGAGAGTGAAAGAAAACAGTTACTACGCCGGGTTTTTTCTTAGCAAGAAAGAACTTCAAGAGGAGGCTATCAAACAGCAGGATGTGATTCGCCAACACGTAGAAACCATTCGGCAGCAGAGAGAACAAATTCATTCCCTCATCCAGCAACGCAACCAATATCGCGCCGAGCGAAACATCTACCGCCACCAGTTCGGCTGGTTGTCCGAGTCACAGTCATTATTGCCAGCTGAAAATAATGTGGAGGCGCCGGGCGTAGATGGCATTGAACCCGTTTCTATATATTTCCAACAGGTATGGCTTCCCCTGGATACGTGAGTGGAGGAGATCTGCCAGCAATGCCCCAGGCAAGTAAAAGTTACTTATCTTTCTAGCCCTTTACGTGAAGTCTGCTAACTTTTGTTGTTATTCTCCTCCGCCCGAAGAAGTGCCACAAGGCCGATGTTGTCGGCGTCGACGCCAGCATCTACCCGTACCGTTCCTTCCCCGACTATCGGGACTTCTTAGAGAAGTCATGGCTATCACTCTGTCACCAACTAGAAAGAGCCAAATGTAAGTTTTCTTTCTATGGGTCGTGACTTTTCTCTGATCCTCCAAACCTAGAACGAGAAAGAGCGGCTCTGCGTGATGGATAGACGAGTTTTGCCGTCAGGCCCATCTCCAGGTAAAGCGATGGAACAATATCCGATCGATCACTCCACGAGATAGAACATCAGATTCATGAATAGTAGCAACATGCGTCAAAAACCTAGTGATATCAAAGGAAGGCTGGAGGGTGCCACAGCAAACATGGACTGCCGCTTTAGGTCTAATGAGATTAGCCCTAACTTCGTATTTTAGAATAAGAAGTATCACAACCACCAAACCAAGAAGACCGATTTTATCCAATTTCTATATACCTCTATACAAACAAAGAATGTATGCACCTCACACATAAAAATTATACGTAGCAGGAAGTGGGTCTATGACATCGAAAGATTGGGTTTACACACGGACTTTCCATTTCCATTGATATACCAGACAAGTCCAACTTGTCAAGGCCAGAAGCCTAATTATAAACACCAGAAGGATACCTAACCATAGCACCAGTGCCTTTAGGCCAGCTTTTTGCATCAAGTCGCCCGTGATGGGATACAAAAAGAACGGCCCTGCATGATAAATAGATGGGTCTCGCAACTAGACAGCTCCGTGCTTCACACTTCAGTTTCGTCGGTTTCCCTATACTTCTTGTTGCAGGTGTGACAGCCGAGACCCGGACATGGAATTTAACCGGGGAAGTACCAGGCACATGGAGTTCCATGTACAAGAATATGGATGCTGGGTCGGATGACTGGGAGGACATGCCGTTGTTGCGCAATGAGTATTGTATGCAGTGGGCGTCTTTCACAGAAAGGCTAGTTCAATGGTATTGAATTGACATACGGAGTACTCCACACTACTCAATGTAATATTTGTTATCAGGTACTAAGCTAAGCTTGTATCGTATTCCCAGGAGGGCTCCCTGGTCTATTTACAAGTTACACAACAATTATCATATGCAGTGGGCGTCCTTTACAGAAATAGATAGAACAGACTGGTCTCATGACCAGTCCAACAATATTGAGTTAATATACTCCATATTACTTTATTATAATGTCATATTTGCTAATAGGCACTAAACTAATCTTATATTGTATTCCCAGGAGGGCTCCCTGGTCTATTTGGAAGTTGCGCAATATGTATTGTATGCATCGGGCGTCATTCACAGAAAGAGATAGGACTGACTGACTGACTGGTCTAGTCAGCTCCATTCCTAAGACGCTTGTGATAATCACTCTCGTCGCCTCGTTTGTGTGACTTGATCTCCAGAAGAGATTTCAGTGCACCGTAAATCTCCGGGCCATTCTCCTTCTCGTTGACCACCCCGGGATAAAGATTCTCATCGAGTCCACCAGCCAAGATGACCTGGGCATTGATTTTCCTCTCCTTCCCGCCTAAAAGACTTCTCGTTGCAGGTGTGACGGCCGACACCCCAACATGGAATTCAACACTGGAAGGATCAGGCACACGGAGTGCCATGTACAAGAATATGGATGCTGGGTCGGACGACTTGGAAAGCTTGCCGTCGGCACCTTTCTGACGGATGGATTCAGTGGCGTGTTCCATCCCAACCCTGGCTTGCACCCTAAGCCCAGGTGTCATGCGATCGGCTTTTCTGTTTTTGACCTGGATCAGAACGTACGACATCTTGTTATCGTCAGGCAATGCCACCGGAAGGACAATATCGTAATAAGCGGTGCCTGGAGATGTGAATAGAGCCTGACCACGGCTCCAGGCTTTGCGAAGGACCTTTTCACACAATGGCTCATCCATGCGTCCAAAATGAGTGAAAAAGACCAGACCATTGTCCCACAAACTTCCCAGGCCCTGTGTCCATTTGGCTCGTTGTTCTTGCCCTCTTTCGGCGAATGCCTTGCCAAATAATGACTGGAAAAAGTCCATTAGCAGCTGGGGCTGTGGAAAACCTGCGGTTTGTGTTTTATCAAAGGAAAACAACAGAATCAACGAGGCAACCATCTCCCCGATGTCTCCAGCATCGATGGAACCCAACTTGCAGTGGTTCCAAAAGTTGTCGATTACCTTGTACTTGCAATTCATTCTTTTCATTTCCTCGAGGGCTATCCAGGCAAGAATAGGCTCGGAGGGTTGAATGGTACGCATGACTGTCCTGTCGCTGTTGATATCGTAGATCATCCGTAAATGGCCGGAAACGAGACTTTCGGCAAGATGATGCCATACTACATAAAATTGCACTCGAAAAGCTAGCATACTTAGTAAAGCGTTCTCAGTCAACTTTCCCAATGAGCTTCCGCCATATATCGGGTGCGGTGAATCCGGACCATATAACTTCTCCCGAGCGATGGCCAGAACAGAATCCACATGACCGAACGCAAGTCGGGATGCCCAGAGGGGTCGGCCAAAAGAGAAGAGTTTTCGCACGTCGATAGCAGGCTCCAACCTCTCAACTGTCCGGGGTTCTGTTGCAAGCACGTCGAATGTGTCAATATCGTAAATTGGTGTAAAGTGGTCTTTGCCGTCGCCCAAAATCCTAACGCTAGGATCTTTGCCGGTGGGGGGATTAAACAGGTTGTACTTCGCTGTAGTATCGAGCAGAACGCCGAAGAAAGATTCATCGGCTTCTGTACAGACTTGGCGTTGATGTCTCCAGGCCCTTCGTAAGCTGTTGAAGGGAATATTCAAGGCTTTGAATAGGGATCCTGCTTCATCCAAGGCGAAAAGGATGAATGGAATCCCTTCTGTCGGCTCTGGAATCTTTTGGCGACGTTGAGATGAACTTTTACGGAGAGCTTTCGCGATCCTTTTGAATTCAGGTTCTACCTTTCTCTCGTATTCCGGAAGCATTCTTTTGATGTAGTCACCATAGTCAAACGCCTGTTCAGGATGCTCGTCACTCCGAAAGTCTCGTCTGGGAGGCTGTACGAAGTTCCGGTCCGACGATATATCCATCTCGTCATCATATCCCAAGACCGACGATGTGTCCATTTCGTCATCAGATCCCAAGACCGACGCTGGTGCTGCTCCCTGTTCTTGCTTCTCTGCCTGGCTACAAAGCGACTGCACGATATCGCGTAGAGTAAAGCAAGCCTTCATACGAAATCGCTCATAAAGATCGTTGCTCTCCACAATTTGCATGTCAAAAAACTCGCTTGGACTAATACCGTAACGCCGACAAAGTTTGACATTTATGATGTTTGTAGCGGTGAAGCATTCATATTTAGTGGTTGTGATCGCTCGTTCATGATCCTTTGATCTCGCCTGTACTTTATCGAACAACCATCCCGAGACATGCTGGGCTTTGGGGTAAGTGGGTTTTTCCTTCGAGTCCACGTCTAGGCTCACGTAAACAACATAAGCCAACCCAGAACTAGCGATAGATTTGACGCTGAAGCTTTTTCCAATCCCACTGGGTCCCACGATGGAAGTGTATGGACTTGGATGCCAGCGCGAATTGTACGTCCGGTGGCAAGCACAGATCTTTTCCCAAACGACCTCAGACACCAATTTTCCGTCGTGTGCCTTTTCTTCTTTATGGAAGGCCATCATGTCTTTTGTTGGTGTGGTAAAATGAAGACTGCCAGTTGGATTCTGGCCTCCAACAATTGGCTGGGGTTTCTGGAGTTGTGGCAAATGAGCCTTGAGCACATCCGAAATCTCATTGCTGTACGGCGTTACCCAATACACCTTCTCGGTTTTTTTGATACACTCCAGATAGAGCGACAGGAGCATATCGTCGTGTTCATCATCGCCTTCTATTCTGTGAAGCTGGCTGAGATCCAGGGTGGTATCTTTTCGGAACATGAGGCTGGCAATCTTGAAGAACTCCTCCATGAGAAAGAGTATTTTTGATTGGAAGTTGTCCTGTTCAAGACCCAAAATACCATTCCCTAAGCGATCCTCAAAAGCTTCAGGGAGGCCAAAACACTCGCAAAAGTCCTTGACATTCTCGCTTGACCGCCAAGAATAGCTGGGGGGTAATCGCATCATTTTGATTGCAAAACTAGTACGCCCAATTGTTAGCACAGCGTGTTCTCAAATACCTTGGGGCAATGACTCACGAGCGTGCAGATGATGATGATGATTGTGTGTTGATGCCTTGATATAAGGCGGGAGGGAGGCAGGAAAGTAGAAGATCTCAACAGGAAGTTGTGAGTAGGCAGCAGGGAAGGCGCCTGCCTACCCTTTTTTATATAAATTATAAATTACCAAGGGCAAGAAGCCTAATTAGGCGTAGCGCAGTTTACATGCAGAATTATGATTCTTGTTGCTCTCCCGACCCAAAAAACCGTTTGTACAGGGTGACAGGTCCCATATGTACTGTGGGTATCCTCCCTTAAGCATAATGTGGCTACCAGCAATTAATAACATTAGTATTTGGAGGCCCTCTCATAACAATATTGTATATTAATATTCCGTTCATTATATAAGTTGCAGGAAGTCTTCAAATTATATTAGCTTCTGAGTTAGATGATGTATTTAGCTCTAGAGACCTCCTGCAGGGGTGTTAACATTATTGTCCACCCGCTGGACGGTATACTGCGTTCGACAAGTTTACACATGGACTTTCCATTTCCATTGATAACCCAAACAAGTCCACCTCGTCAAAGCCAGAAGCCCCATCGTAAACACCAGGAGGCCTCCTGACCATAGCACCATCGCCTTTGGACCGGCTTTTTGCATCAGGTCGCCCGTGACGGGGATACTGATCAACAGGCTGCTCAAATGTCAGTAACCGTGTTTAGATATCAAACAATAAACAAACGCAAAAGAGGGGAGAAATATGATACATACGCAAAACTAACAACAGAATAGCAAGTGCCAAACCGCTTTCCAATCTCCTTCGTATCCGAAAACTGTCGAATGCACACAGGTGCAAGACTGATGAAGGAACTGCACGATAGACCATACAGACAGCTGAATGCATACAAAACTGGCGCGGACTTGCTAAATGGGTAGAGCAGAGCAAGGAGCCAGATAATGGTTAGTAGGACGACGAAAGCTAGTGTGTTGAGACGTCCGTAGCGGTCGGATAAACGGCCGCCTCCTAGGCGACCGAGGATGCCGCAGCTATATTGATCATCTATTAATTCTCTGGATAGGTATTGTGAAACGGAAGGATGAAACATACACGTTCATGATGACGATGAGGTAGATACTCATGTTCGTCGAAAAGCCCTCTGTGGTGACGAATGTTGGGAACATTCCGAGAAAGGAAAAGTATTGCAATTCCAGACCTGTCTAGGTTAGTTCATCTTTGAAGTTTGGAGAAAGGAGGATGACGTACAAAAAGTGCTACAAGTCATCCAAGTAAACTTGAGATCCCCAAAGCATCTCAAATCAATCACCAGCTTGGACGTTTTCGTCCTGGGCAGTCTAGAGCGAACCATGAACGAGCCCAAAAAGCAAAGAAACCCAACAACCAATGCAAGCACCCTCATAGTCCACTTGAACCCGATATTGGAAAATCCTGCTCGCAAAACCAACGGAAACACAGCACCGCCTAACCCCGAACCAGCCAATGCCGTCCCAATCGCCATGCCGGCACGCACCTGAAACCAATGCGGGACACAGGCCATCGCAACGGTGCTAACGAGCGCAGCGCCAATCCCTCCTAGGACACCAAAGCATAGCAGAAACTGCCAGTATTGAGTACACTCGGCGAACAGGAAAAGACTCAGCATGAGCACAGCCGAGCCCGCATAGACGAGCATCTTGGGACCGTGCGAGTCAAACAATGGCCCAATGTACACGCCCAAAAACAGTGTGCCAAACACGAACACACTCGGGATCCAGCCGACATCGGTGCTGCTGTATGTTGAGAGCTGGTTTGTTTCTAGATACGACTGAAACACACCAACGGAATTCATCATGCCGTAGGATGCCATAAGCAGAAAGAAAGATCCGAATACGACGAGCCATGACCGTGTGCCGCCATCGGGGAAGCTGTCTACAATGTTTGTTGTATCTGTCGGCGGTTGCTCCGATTGCTGCTCGTGGTCATCATCATCATGATCATTATGGCTGCCGTGAAACGACGCTCGGTGAATTGATGATTCGTCTTTGTTGTTGTTTCTAGCACCCACAATAAAGCCGCATGGATCAAAATTGGATAGCTCCAGAGGCTGGATGTCGTAAGTGTCCGGTGTATCGGTTAATTTCTTGGTACTTGTTTGGTGGACGGCACCGCGAGAAGAACTTTCCAATGCCATGGCAATTACTCAATTTTCCGATGCAGCAATCCGCAACTCAATAGTCAAAGTACAGCTTGTGATATGGAAGCGTTTGTCACAGTGTACTCCGTAATCAATGCCGAGATGTCGGTGAAGAGATGTTTGTCTGATTATGAAAGCCGATGAGGGGTTTCTGACTCATGCCGAGTGGGGACACCAACGGAACTCTATCAACAAACCCTCATTGGTGCTCAAGAGAGTATGTCAAGTTTGTATATTTGTTGTATCAGGAGCGAATATTATAATTCATTCTATTTAACTTACTTAAAGATGTTCTATGTAGATGCTATACAGACTGTGTAGCGCGTTGGGAGCGGGCACCGGATGTGGTTTAGGTCAATGTTGGTTGCTGTTGATAGCCCTAGCCCTAGCCCTAAGTCTGAGGATGGCTCCAGCTCGACTTTGGACATGTCTATCCGGGGAGCTGCCTCAACAATGAAATGACCCGTACGAAGTATAGTGCTGGCCGTGAATGAAATGCCAGTGGAGACCGTGGGGTTTTCTTTGAGCACAACGCTACTATTTCCAACCAGTCGGCGCTATATTGGTATCCCGGGGCCCTTTGGGACTTTTTTTGAAAAAGGCGTTTCTTCACTGTAGAAAATATGGAGATTCACGTTACACGGACTGCCTGTTTGGGTTGCTTGCATATCGCCAGGGTCTTTGATACATAGTTGCTAGTACATAGCTACCATTCCAAGGCGTTTGATGCTCTCCCCAGCCTCACCATGTCATATCCAGTCAGCCTTTCAGCATCTATCAACGTTTGCAGCGGAACTACTATTTTATGTCCGTAGAAAGCCTCTTTGCATGCAGATGCCGAACAAAGAACGTCCGGGGCAAGCAAATCGTCAACAGACATGCAGAATTTTCATAGCAGAAGATTACGTATGGCACAAACGGACATAAAAGGAGGGGGATCACCCAGCTTGGACTTTTCTTCTCCTTCCTTCTTCTTGTTCAGGGGCTTCCTGTAAAGATGGCTCGACTACGGTTTACCTCTTTGCAGGAGCCCCTGGATCTGTTCGTTTCTTTTTCATGCCATTTCCCTTAGTTACTGTCTTCCTCCAACCCTAGTCATCACTTATATCATTTCCTTTGTAACTATTTCCTATGTCCAGCGACCTAAAACTTCTCACAAGCTTCATCTACCCCGAAGCTGCAGACCTTCTTGGTTTCTTCTTCGCGGCAATTTCAGCTTCGGGGCCTGGGGATGATGGGTGGGAAGGTGGGATCCCCAGAAGCCAGCCACTATGACATCTTGCCGAATGATGTCCGCTCTCAGACACGATTTCGTGTCGGCATTTGTCGATGACAGAATACAACTGTCACTGGTCAACATACCAACGAAGACTCCAATGATACCCCCGAAACAGAGAGGGAGAAACTGAGTACATTGAAGAACTCGTTCAAGGAACCAACGAAAATATGGCTGATCGACTTAGAGTTCATTCAATTCAAATGTGTGTCTTTCTCTATTACCCGTCCCTGCGTTGAGTGCTACGAGTACTAATGATTGAACGAGCAGATGCAGAAACTCGGGGCAAGAAATATCATGTCTCGGATCAGGCGATCGGTCCTTACTGTCCGAGCAGGAACTGCCGAAGAGAAGCAGGGGATGGCAGCGATGACATTTTCGTCTCTTTTGGTCCACATTTCCTCGAATACTGGCAAAAGGTGGTGCAGAAAAATCACGCAATGCTTTCTTCTAGAAACATCCTTGATTTTGATCGTCTACTGTCATTGCCTTCGCTATATATTATCACCGATACATTATCTCTGCCTAACTTGGGTCGAAAACGCATTCAATACGAATATCGAGCGCATTGGAAACGATTATTTTGTTGCCACTATCACGGAAACAATTCGTGGGGATATTTACGATGAATCTGATTATTACCACGTGTTTTCAACCATCCTTAACCCTCTCATTTCTGTCTCCTAGCACTGCAGCGAATACCGCATGGCACGATATGCCGAAGGCTAGCACGACTTCGATACAGATGGAGTTACAATCGCCAAGATGATTTTATTGTGCTCGATAATCCAACGACCATTAAGCACAAAACGAGTCCGTCATTACGACGATTGACGATGTCACACGAGCTTTTCTTATGACGGCCTGTTAGGTGGTGGCTGACTGTCCGATGATATGGGGTTAGGCAAGGTAAGTCAACTGCGTATGGGAGGACTGTCACTTAAACTCCGGCTAATTGCATGAATATTTGCAGACTAAGACCTACCCCCTCGCAGTTTGCCAGAATCAGGCAATCGCTCATAGATGCGGGGCGGTTATAAAATCTCTGAATCCAACGATGGTCCCCATAGCCTAAAGGGACAATCTGAATATCCGTTTCAGTGTCCATGGGTTCTCATTGCTCGTGGTTACAGCTGATCTGCTCCGCGGGGCGATAGAGGAGTCTCCACACAGACAATCGTCGGTACTGAGATATCTCGAATAACTCTACATGGGGACTTGCAAAGTCAAAGAGCTACTCAGGTACGCTGCAGATGTCTTTTCTTCGAACCGGACTAACGAATCGCAGATCCGCAACGTTGAATCCATGACACGAAACACAAGATGCAATCAAACTTCTCAAATTCGGTAAGAGAATCCCCACTTATGATTATCATTTGTCTCAAACTAAGCTAGGTATGCAGGCCAGATTGCCGCATACATGGACAGCTTCCACTGTCGCTATGGGTTTTACACGACATACAACGAGACATGGGTCATTCAAAGGCGGGTGGAAACATGTTCCTCTACTCGCCACCCGTGTCAAGACCCCAAAACGCAAACAAGAACAGACCTGGGTTGCCATTTGCTATCCCATGTGTCATGACATCCACACAAGAGCCTGAGAGATCTGAGAGCCACTACCACTGCAATCTCGGCTGCTGCATTGATGACGGGAAATGCGATTCCGTGATTGATGTTTAAATCCATGGGGCAGTCATTCGATGATCTAGAATATCGGATGACCGTGTTTCCAAATCACGGCTTCGCCTTCATCGCGGAGGACTTCATGAACGAGCTTTATATAGAAACCCACCGCACACTATTTGCTCGCATCGACGAAAAAGCCGAGGCGCAATATAAACGTTTCAAGAGCCCCCCGCGTCTTACCAAGTTTACCTGATTCACGACTCTCTCTATTCCTGTCCGGTGCCCTTGTACTACGAAAGATGCTACACAATATCTGACAGAAGTCATCTTTTTGTGCGAAGAGAGCATTGTCTGGTGCTTTTTCGACCTTGATAGCAATGGATCGTTGCCGCGATGCTTGACGCGTAATGGCAGCACCCTGCTTTTCAACCCTCTGCATCGCAGGCCCCCTAAATCAAACGGTCTGGAAGAGTACCCTGGCGTGGTGCTATGGTGCCAACCCACGCTCATAGTGTCCCAGAACTACAATGAGATATACGTCGTGTTTGCCAAGTACTAGCTGGAATACCTCAATTCCAACATCGTGAAACCCGGGGCTTTCATGCACATGTATCAACAAGGGATATCATAGAGGAGGCTGCAAAACTCGTCAAAAATATACTGGTAACCCTGCTCAGAATCCACCATCACTCACCAGCGAAGACTTTCGACGTCTATCAGAAGAAGAAAAAGTGGATACAGTAACTATGACCAATACATACGGGTTAATAAGTTACCAATTACGCAGAGACCAACGCAGGGTTTCGGGTGAGAATATTCAAACGCCACAGATAGTACGTGATTTGGGATTTACAGCGTGCACGGGGAAGGCATGGACAATCGAAACAGGGCGATCGCCGTCACCTCACCCATCAACACCCACACCGAGCAAACCAGGACCGCCGCCAAATAAACCAACACCAACAACCAATCCATTGGCCTCGTTCGACGATTTGTCCTGAAGAGGCAAATTAAGGTAACACTACTACCAGAGGAGATCTAGAAGTGCAATGAGAAGCAAGCAGTTTCATTCGGAACTTGATCCACCGCATAAAGAACATCGAATCGATGCCACATCTTCCTGCACTTAACGCTCTTCGGTCTGCTGGAAGCAAAGAACATCATGCGCCGAGGTATCACAGACGCTATACGAATGCAGGAGACGGACTCATACAAAAATCGCCCGAGTTTGGCGGCTGAGAATATATAGAATATATGTATGTGAACCCCAGCCAAATACCCACCTCGCTCTAGGTGATACAAACGCTGACCATGCATTACTGGGTTTTCAGAATTCCGTAAGCACCAATCCCTAGCTCGACATCTTCTGTGTCCAAGGAACCTTGGAGCCTGGTCAATGGCCCGGCCCAGATGGCATACAGAAAACCGGAATACTTGGATGGTCAACACAAATCATACAGGGCTGTCGACAAGGCTTGTTCATTCGTCCTTGGTGGGCAGGAACGGAAGACCAGTTCGAACACATCAAAGCTAAGTGCATTCGATACAAAAACACTCGCTGTGTCATCAACATGTCTATGAAAGACCATTCAGTGGCAACGAACTGGGAGCACAGTTCGGCTTCATTCAACACATGTCCAACGAGATGGGTTCCATTCTCTGGGCATTCTAATGGCCGCTTCACCACACTGGTACGTCGTTTGTCAGCAAAACACCAACAAACCGAGCCCTCCAAGCCTGAGTCAAGGCAGGCAAACTTAGCCCACGTCAACGTCACGTATCCGTGCCCAAGGGCTACAACACATGGATGCACAAGGAAGTTTGCAACGAGAAAATCTGCGAAGCTGCACGCAAATTCAGAGCATGACAATATTAAGTATCCATGCCCACAAGCGGCAACGGCCAAATGCACTCAGAAATCTACATCAAAAAAGCAATGCAAACAACCTTGCTGCTGATTCATGATAGAATCAAGTATCCTTGCCCCAAAGCTGCAGAAACTGGGTGCACTAAAACGTGTGGGACACGAGCAACGTCCTGGTTTTTATCACAAATCCAATAACTTCAATGCTAAGCCTCACAGCAATAACACCCATGGAAAATTGGTTCTGCGTGCGGCAGAGGAGCTGTAACAATGCACTTCTTCAGCACTCTGGGAGTCTTAGACTATTACGAGTTTGCGACTTCTTTTCGAGTGGTTTCGGAGCCAAGAATCGCAGACAGATATCGCCCATACGAATCCTCTCTGATATCGATTAATCAGAGAGCCAGAAACGAACTGATGGCCCACTCCCCAAGCAGCTTCGTAAAGCTAATAGCAATATTCGACTGAAAACATCTTTTGATTTATTCGAGAATTCAATGCTCTTTTGAAACACTCTATCATGCTTTTCGAATTATTCGGCGCTCGATAACACACAGCACCTTCGGTCGAGGAAATTTTTCCCCTAACCCAGAACGTCTCTCGAAAAGTTCTTTGCCGCCCCTCCAGCAGCTGCAAACATCGCACTCCATCTCCCCGGGAGAGGTTACACGAAACAGACTGCTTGGTGCAAATGTAGCTGGCGAGATCGCTGTTGTCGAAAAGAGACCATTGCCCGCAATCAGGGTCGACCTACGGACATCGTGTCCATGGGTGATGTGAAAACAGTTAGTGAACAACACATCATGGACGCGAGTCTCTGGATAGAGAAGCCAAAGTGCCCATGAAGAAAATTTGGTATGTTTCCATGGTGGCACGGTTGTGAAGGCTCTACTGTAGGATATATAGCTAATGAAGAGATAGACATGTTTCAAAATGACACCCACAAAAACTCCAAAAGCACAGCTTGGGTGCCCGGGTGTTTCATCCCGGCGGATGAAGAAGATTGGGAAGAGTACCACCTCAAACTCAAGCGCATTCACCAATAGAAGGAACGAGAACTTTCATGATAAAATGCCTCAACACCGGACTCAATGTTCTTTCGCCGCTATGTCATAGCCAGTATTTCCCTATACCTACCCGCAGAAAATACACCAATATGTACAAGACTTCGCCCGATTCACTTATACAAAAATGTCCAGAAATCACAACCATGCAACTTGGAAGGGAAGAATTGGCTACGAGAAAAGATCTGACGAACGACAACCCGAAGTTTTTTGAGCCTGCTTGGGCTCCTAGCGATTATCATTCTTCATTTTCTCAAGCTGTGATGATAGGTTTTGCAAGCCAAATCGCAGCATACATGAACCGTTTCCAGTGTAGATTTGGCTTCTACACCACGTACGAGGAGATATGAGACATGTCCATGGTTCATCCAGAAAATGGATCACCTTTCTTTACGAATCTGGCACCTTTTTTTATCAACCGAACGTGGCTGCTGGTTCTTTATTGTTTCCGGGCTAAGACCAGGAAGACCTCACGCATTATCAATCAGTACGAGCCAGAGCAATGCTAGAGGGGCAGAAACGATTCCAACGAGAAGCTCGGATGACCGTTTGAGACAGTGGTTCGAAGCGGAAGGGTACAATGTCTCCCTTCCGCTAACGACAAATGCTTCATGCAGTGACACGCTCGCGACACAACTATGATCAATTTGAAGGAGGGTATGTACCACAAAAGCCCGGCTTTCTCCACCCAATTGAAAACGTCAAATGTCACTACTACGAAGTTATAAGGTGCGTTCGCTCTTCACTGTTATTGAGAATATATACTTACTTATCCCAATCTTAGTCACAATACCTCGTGCAAATTGAAGGATTTCCCTGTCGATCCATCATGAGGGACGAGAAGGGCAAGAAAGACGAACTTCTTTCAATCTTCCACGATCGGAATATCGTCGATGGCAGCCTCAGTCCGGAAAAGAAGAAAAGCGTGTTTGAATGGAATGAGGAAATATTGAAACGTAAGGCATTGTTACTGACAGCTGGAAAATTGCGGCTAACTTGGAATTTACAGTTCGTCATAGGGTTTCTTGCAATCATTCGAACCTGATTTGCATTGGACCACATCCTCTGAAGATGGGTTGGTGACAGAGCTTTGCCCATTCAAAGCAATGATTGGTTACGACACCAAGAACGTCGAGAACTGAAAATGTGCATGTGTTTCGTGCATCAAAATACCCAACGGTGTGCCATGTCGGTTCTACACAAATGCATCTTTTCAACACTTCTCTTCAACACCTTTTCAGATCTCCTCTCATCATTCTGGAACCAAGATGTCCTTGAATGAGGACGGTGCTTCCAGCATCTGATTACTAATATCCTCGCAAAGCTTGATGATCAGCAAAATGCAACTATTTCGGATTGGTATCAATATACCTTGAGACAGGACTTGATGAAATGCTCAAACGTAAGAGTTTGTACCTTGTGGATGGCAGTTGATTCTAGACAAAAGATGTGCTAACTTGGAATTTATAGTTGGCTATAGACTTTCTTGATACTCTAGGGTTGAAAGAAGAAACTCCTCGAATGTCTCCTTACCAACGTGACTGGCCATTGCATCCCATTCGGCTCTCGTCTCTAGCGATCCCAAATCATTTAAAGGCCCAGGGCCACCGGAGACGAGAGCTCAATGGAATGCAATGGCTAATCAAGTTGGCAAAGCAATATTCGTGATCACCCCGCGGCTCTGATCGTGCGAGCCTCCTTCCATCGTATTCAGTTTAACGAACCATTCACCTAAGATGAGAAGACGACATACATGGACAGTATCAGGGAGCTTCGTGGCTATGTGCTGAAGACTGCCAACGTGGTTGTATGCACTGCCTCTACAGCTGCCCAGACTTGCCTACATAAGAACATGAAGCCAAGCATTGTCTTTGTTAACGAAGCTGCCAAGAATCAAGATACACGAAGCTTCAATGTGGCTTACTTGGCACATTTCACGCCGCATCAATGGGTCTTGCTCGGGGATGCCGACCAACTCAAGCCCGTAGTAAAGTCTCAGGTCGTCGACAACCTAAGGATTTCCCTCTTCTCTCAGCTTGATACTATTTAATGTCCCAGACAGTGTGTTAGTAAGGGCTGAAGGAACACCCTGTACCACCAATGAAAAACACCTGGATGTCATCTCTCAGCTTACTTTGGATCTTCTGTCAACCAAAACACTTGAAGGGAAGCATATTATCCTCCTAACACCATACAACGCGGATTATGAACACCCACAACAGAGAATGCAAAAACTTTCACAGAAACATCCTACTTTGTCTTTTCACGATGTCCGGGTTCGAAAGATCGATGCGTTCTAAGGGAAGGTGATTTTGTCATCCTTAACTGGCCTTAGACCCGTAATGGCAAGTTCCTTAGTGATGTTGGCTAAATGAATGTGTTGTTCATTCATGCTAAATTTGCTCTCTGCCACGTGGTGAACCTGAAGGCGATCGAATCCTGATGAGGCACAGAAATCAAGTTTATCAATACCATGCTCTCGATTATGGCCACGTACCAAGTTCTCTGGAGCTCACACTGGCCCAATACTACCTTAGACCTCGGCGCCCCCTCCAAGCGTGGCCGCCAGAACGAGGGAGTGAGATTGCCTGCGCGTAATCGTGCGAGTATGGCAGCGTCAATGCTCGGATACGATCTTCCTCTAGTGAATTCCTGTTACGCGCGACAAACACATTGCTAGCACAATGGGTCCTTGATGGGCAGCGCGAGATTCGTGTTGTAAGGGAAGTGAAAACGTTCTGGACGTTCAACAAGGGGGTGTCCATGAAAGAATTTCTGGCAGTTAGATTTGGTAAGAAAACCTCTCCACACTCAATTTTATTTTGCCTGTCTCTCAGAGCACTCACTAAGATATACAGGGAAAATTGTCATCGACATGGATAATTACATTATAAGAATCAACCAATGTCCCCGTTCGACGGTCGAGGGACTACCAAAGCTACACACCGAGCCCACGTCACATACCATACTTTGCCCTCCTCAAGACCTGCGGGACTTGCAAAGAAAATACGACGAACGAGATAACAGTTTTGTTTCATTAACAAATATTGATCATATTAATCAGAAAAATTACCGCACGCGATTCTGCTGCATGATTTGTCCAATTTCGAGACGCCAAGCTAGTTTTGTCACTGGCAGTTGAACCGTCTGTGAGACCGCGTGTTGTCGAAGGAATACCCAAAGTCGCGTCCATCGATTCGATGCAAGGACAGGTGTCGCCAATCCCCTCGTCCTAGAGAGTGTGTGTGACATCGACTCTGCAAACCCACACCAAGGAATCAGATATCCGTGTCCATCCGCAGAAGAAACTGGATGCACGAAAGACTTAGGGCCCAAAGGCAATTGATCTTTCGTGGATAAACTTGCCCAACAAGACAACGTCAAATACCCGTGCCCAATAGCCAAAGAAGCCAAATGTTACAAAACTTTTACGACAAAACACTCAATGCGTTTCCTAAATCGCGAGCAAAGAAAGTCGAATGTCTAGGCTGTGTCCCGGCGATATTCAAGGCGCCACCGTGGATATTCAAGCTCTGCTAAAAGAACGGCCAGTGTTGACGACACGATTCATCAAACACTGGCTCCCGCGTCTGGACACCCGTCCTCCGGAAGAGCTGGCGCAGCAGACCACGTCGTTCACGGACGACCTTGATGTCGCAACTGCCCACCTCTTCTGGCACGAGGATGTCCTCCTGCGGGAGACCAAACAAGGACAGCCCATCCAGCCACATCAGATCGATACGACCCTGCCCCAGAACCTCATCGAGCTTAGCTAGGAGACCGTCGGTCGGGCCGAGATGCACGACTCACTCATCGACCCAACCCTGCAGAGCGAGGACATCGCGGGCGCCAAGGCACGACTCAATCTCAACCCTAAAGCACTAGCCGCCTATCTTCCTAGCCTCCAGGAGTCCATGCTCAATCATCAGATCATCGGTGTTGACTGGATCATCGCGTCGTTGGACAACAGACTGCTGCAAGGGCACATCTTTGCCGATGATGTTGGCCTGGGCAAGACGGTCACAGCTATAGGCTTTCGCCGTTTGATACAGAAAGAACGGTTGCAGCATAATCTAAGCAGTAGATGCATGGATTACGACCTTGAGTGCAAAATATACCTCACACTTCCTCAGCAAGGCCTAGAGCAACCACAAAACCAGGATGTCTGCTCCAGAGACTTCTGTTTTCAAAAGATTTGGCGAGGCTCAAAGTTTTGTGAGCGTCACTTTGTCTTCCCATTTTCGTCCACGTGAAGAACAGAAAGAGGGCTTCTACAGGACATGCATCAAGAGGACAACCCCCGTCTCGCAAGCTTGTCGGTTGTGCGTCTCTACCCTTATCGAAGATACTACATTCGGGCCATGGGAAACATGTCTTCTAACCCCAGTGACCCACCGCGATACGAGCATTGCTCAACGAGATCCTTCCACTACGAGTCGCAAGATGGATTATGATCACATATGTCATTCACGACCAACCAGGTGGCTATCCTGCTGCTGACAGCAAGGGTTTAAACCTTTTGCTTTCTAACCCTTCGCTGACGCAAATCATGTCCCCGAGAAGGAACCCCGCCGAGTACGTGCAGAAATGAGTGATTCAGAATACCGACGCCTCTCGACAAGATCTGAAAATGTTTCACGAATATGGTTTCGCGGTTGAGATCAACCACCCAGTCTACGGCATTCAAACCCTCCCATCATCCATGGTTGTGCATGGGAGCCGGATCGTCTCGGGAATATGAGGGAATATTCAGGCATTTCCGTGACCGGAAATAGATCGTGAGATTCATGCAAGAATAGTTAACAAAATACTATTCGCTCCATTAGTGTGACACTCGTCGCATCATCGTTGAGCAAAGAAAATTTTCCGACATGCCCGAACCCGCTACCGCTACATACGACGTTCAGAAGTACCCACAAGCATAACGTGGCAGCTTCCAGGTACGATCCCATATTGATCGTATTATAACAAGGCTAGCGACATAGTAGATTCATCCGGATCGATAACCCGACGTTAATGAGCTCCTTGGTCACATTACGAAGGGCAAATTCGAAAATCCTGACGACGAAACCGTGGCTGAAACGTGCCGGAGTTACGAGAATGGCCATTTCGTAGTCGGTGCTGCAAGAGAGCAGTAACAGAAGAAAAGAAACCTTTCCGAGCTGAGACCCGGGATACCTGACAGAATCTGCGAAAAATCCCAACGCCACTGTCAATGAGTTGAGTTTCAAGGCAAAGCTGATCATCGTGAAGTTTCATGGTTGAGATGTCCTCCCGTAACAATAGTCTCATAGAATTGATTCATCCCCTCATTCGATGATCATTTCGAAACGATCTGAGGGTCGTCAATTACAACCATCTATGGTGTCTGGCAAACAACCTCTGAGGAGTTTTCGACATCGAATGCACGGTCGCTGGTGAAGCTTACTGGTGTTGAAAGCCTCGACAATCTGGTATACTACTGACATTGAAAATTCAAAAATCCCTGCTGCTACCAACCGCTTTCCTACCACTGTCACCATGGTCACCACCACCGAAGATCCCTGCCGGCATGCTTTCGAAGATCGCCATTGCCCTGGCTGCTCTGGTGGCCGTGGCCGTCTACCACGAATCCATCATTGACTTCCTGGATGGGATAGAGGCCCTCATCATCAAGGTCATCACGGTCCTAAAGCTTCTTTTGGACGCTTCAGAAGAAGTCTCAGAAATCCTGAAGACGATCAATCAATGCCGGATGGGGACAACAAGTGAGTCCAATCCCTCTATCATTTCTTTACAGAAGTACATGGCTAATACCTTTTTCAGATACTCCAAGCTCAATGGGCTTCAGTCTTGCTCTCTGCTGGGCGATTTGATTTTGTTATTTCTTCGGGTCAGGGCACTGGAAATGTATGAGATTCGCAAAAGGGTGGAGTCGGTTGATGATCGGTTTGACAATATTCAGCTTCAGCGAGACAACCTAGCAAAGACTATGGAGCGATGGATGGTTCCTCTCTGGCATGTTTCTCTACTTGGTTCGCCTGGCCGTTAACCAAGACACAGAATAATACGCTGCAGCAACTTGGGTCATTTTCTGGATGTTAGACACAAATGAAGAGCGTACATTAAACAAGGACTCTACTCATCCTAACGTATCCGCTGCAACTGTCACAGGCGTGCATGTAGTTAATACCGAGTATCGTCAGATATAATTAAGAAGTCAGTATCCACAACGAAGATGCAATGTTTCTCCAATGTAGCAAATGATCATATCGAATCATGTTCAGCCAGTCAAGTATATCACGCCTTTGAAGCCCGGTATCGAAACTCTCATTAATGAACTTCCGCTGGCATGACTGAGACAAACAAACAGACGACAGGCTTGCTCCAGAATTGGATACTCAATACATGCTGATTTCAGAGTATGGGATGGACGCGCAGTTCGTGTTCAGCTATGTTTCCTGATGGGACGTGGGCTGCGGATTCAACGTATCTCTGTTATTTTGAGGCTTCGTGTATGCTGGACCCAGTGGCAATCATGGAATTTCTATGAAGGGAATTTGATTCTAGGACTTAGTTATGTGGTCTTATCTAGCAATAATTCATGTTCTTCGGATGACGGTGTCTGTATCTTATTCACTCTCGCTGGTAAGAACAAGCTTCCAAGCTTCTTAGAGAGTAATTACTAAGACCATATATGGTCGAGTCAAGAACTGTTCGTGAACGAATAGAAGGCGAGTACGTATTAATGCACGTGCCTAGCGTATGGCTGGATGTGCTCAGCCTCAGCGCACAGCCTCGTGTGTTATCGCAATTTAGCCTTATTCAAGCTATGAATTCAAGATGCGAGCCTTACTCTTGAACTCCTCTTCTTTATGTCATCTTATGACAGCATGCCTTAGGCATCCTGATCGTGCCTCGTAGGGCTGCGCCCTGGCGGTGCCTGTTTGGGCGCCGCCAGGCGCACATCTTCTGCTCACC